>CAKAOI010051597.1:0-139433 GCA_916701655.1 Sebastiscus albofasciatus
TATATGTGTGTGTGTGTGTGTGTGTGTGTGTGTGTGTGTGTGTGTGTGTGTGTGTGTGTGTGTGTGTGTGTGTGTGGACAAGAGAGTGTCTCATTGTGGCTTCAGCTGTCCTCAAGGACTGCTGGCTGCTGGGGGCTGTTTGCCTCCACACCAAAGGGATTACCTTTCATTACATGAAAAACAGAATCACCCATTCAACCTCTAACCCCTCTCTCAACAATAGTGCCATTGGGATACAGCGCTACAGCTGATACCCCTGTTATAAATACACACTCAGTAGCTAGACCTAGCACACACAGATATTGCATGAGCCATGGCTACATGTAACATTTCATATGACTTTTCAGAGCACACACACGAGGCTCAAGGACAGTCTCCTTTGGGTCAGCTGTTCTTTGCAGCCCAGTGTGCCTGAGTGGCTTTCCTCTGATGGCTTCACACACATGAAAGACTTCACTTTAATGTGTCACACACTCAGCCAAACAACATCAAAGCCTGCCCGTGGCCTGTAGCTGGACGAATGTCTTAATCTACCGCCCCGTGTGTGTGTGTGTGTGTGTGCCTCTCTGTCTGTCCTGTAAATGGTGTAAACAGGTGTTAACATGTCAGCCCACAAGATGCCACATGCCGCTGTGTCATGATCCCCTGAACAGCTGTCCCCGCCCCCGCCATTGTGTGCGTGGGTGTATGTTGGTGAGTGTGTGTGAGTATGTGTTTACCGTAAGGGTTATAAATGGCTGCGAGAGGAGCTTTAGCCCTAGATATTGTGCTAAGCCAAGGACAAACAAAGAGAAAGGGCAGAGAATGAAAGGGAGCTTTATGGCAATAACTGATTTCCTCGAGAGCACGTGGAATTTTCATCTTCTATATCTCTGATTTAGTAGGTAGGGAGAGAGACCATCCACTAAACAAAAAGTTCATCCCTGCTGCTAGCTTAATGTCTCCATCAACAGCCATTTTATGTTCCAACAAATGCCCTTGAGCAAAGGACAGAAACTCTACCCCCCCTCTGTCTTTGTCTGTCTCTCTGCATTAAAGAAGCAGCTAATAACGCCTGTAATGTAAATGTAAATTTCCGTCCTCAGACTGAGATCGAGAAGCTGGACTACCACCACTACCTGCCTCTATTCTTTGACGGCTTATGCGAGACCGTTCATCCGTACGAGTTCTTCGCCCGCCAGGGAGTCCACGACATGCTGGAGCACGGAGGCCCCAAGATCCAGCCCGTCGTTCCCCAGCTCATCGTCGCCATCAGGAGTAAGTCTGGGAGGGCGTCTGCTCTCACGGTTTACAAATCACACACAACACAGCTCCTTTTCCCAAGTGACCCCATGTGTGTGTGGATGTCATTTCACCTTCACTGTGTTCCCCCAGCAGCCACTGATGGGAAAATGTGGTTATCTCATGACTGAAGAAATACCTTACAAACGCTGGTATTGTCAGCCTAAACACAATTAGAGTATTGTTAAGATATTCCCATGAAGCTCTAAAGAAGGTTAAGATCATAGCTATAAAGTGAGGATGAGGGAGAAACCAAAGGTGACCAAAGGTAACTTGATATTATTTTTCAGTGAATAACCCTCTAAAGTCTACACAGACAAAGAAACGCCTGGACACAGTTTTATATTTTCGCCAGCTCTGAGCTTATTCTTCCAGTCATAGTCAAGTGTTATACGTCATATGATTCAGGGGAACCTACCCTTTCTGTCTGGTGCAGTGTTAAGTCACCATCCTGCATTACCTTTGTGTGAGCATACCATATTTGATATATAAAAAAAGAAAACAGCCAGTGAAAAAAACTTGTGTTTTGTTGAAGAACTAGTCAACCAGGAAATTAGAGCTGCAACAATTAATCAATTAGTTGTCAACTATTAAATTAATCACCAACTATTTTGATAATCGAGTAAAGCTTCAGTAGGCAGTATATTTTTGGCATCATTGGGCAAACATTCCATAATAACCTTTCAGCATATTGTAATACAAGTGTTCTGAGAGATAACTAGACTTCTGCACCTCATCATAGCTCTGTTTTCAGGATTTAAAAATTCTATTTCATTGAGAGAGCGTTCCTATTGGCTGTGCTCTGGTCATGTGACCGGAACTTAGCGTTCCTTCACCAGATTTCACAACAGCAGCGGCGTCACAAACCTTTTCATTTTACAGCTAAACCGTGCATTACAAGATGATTCTGAAAACGTTTGAGTAGAGAAATAGGCATTAACATAACATAATATTGATTCATATTTGATCAGCGCTGCCTAGTTTGACCGTTTGGTTGGAGTTCGCGAGTGATTGACAGCCGGCTCTCATAGACGGCAGATGGACAGCAGACCTTAGATCAGCTCTTACTGCTTGTTTTCCTCCGGTCTGTGAAATCTTGCAGATGCCGTTAGAGCACGGGAGGACACCGGAGGACACAGAGGCACATGATTTTTTTTCAGGTTACCTGTTTCATGTACTACTGTCACGATATAGCGACCGTTTTGAAAAAATAACTTTTTTTAATCATATTTGCTCCAATGTCATAGAGGAGTAAAGAGACCAGAAAATATTCAAAGAAACCAGAAAATATTCAAATTTAAGAGACTGGAATCAGAGAATTTTTTTCTTTTTTTTTTGAAGTAGGTGAGCTACTTCAAAAAAAAAAGAAAAAATTCTCTGATTCCAGTTTCTTAAATTTGAATATTTTCTGGTTTCTTTACTCCTCTATGACAGTAAACTGACTTTCCTTGAGTTGTGGACAAAACAAGACATTTGAGGATGTCATCTTGGGCTTTGGGAAAACACTGAGTGACATTTTTCATCTTTTTCTGACATTTTATTGACCAAACAGCTAATCTATTAACCGAGAAAATAACCAATCGACGATGAAAATAATCATTAGTTGCAGCCCTACCTGCACAGGGCCATAATCACAGCAATTTTCAACCATTAAAATACAGCAACTATCCAATTAACTATTAATGAAAAAAAATGGTCCTACTATCGTATTTGTTTACATTCGTTTTACAAACCTTTCTATTACTAAATATCATTCTTATTATTTAATGAGTGGCTGACAGCCAAGTCATCTTCTCAGTTAGAGTTCAGTTGCAGCCTTAATAAATATTTATGTCATTATTTCATTATTTACTATTTGTATGACAGCAGTTAGATTTTCTGTTTGCGAATCTCAGACAAATCCCAAGTCTAGAAGACGTTCTCGGTGGCTTATAGTGTAGCCAGTTGAAGCCTTAAATAAATCAGAAGCTATTAACACACACACTTAAAGAAGGCCTAGTATAGTTGGTAGGAAACATGAGGTAGCAAAATAAAGATATTCCTTTGTAATGTTCTCAAAATCGACCTAGCTTGAAAATACGTGAGAATACATTAAAAGAGGTGCATTATCACTTTGAAAATAAATGGTTAAATCAATATTAATGTGCACATGTATTAAGATATTTTTGAATAATTACACACAATGGCACTCTCAAACCCCTCTCAGACAATATTGCAGCTGCAACGGAGTGCAACCAAAATAGCACAACATACTGTACCGGGAATAGACTCACCTGTCTGCTACAACAGATTCTAACATTACCGTACAACCAGTCCTGTGACGAGTCCTAATTTGGTTTCACAGTCACACGGTTCCTATTATTACATTAACCCTCGGGGCGAAGCGTCCTTGTTTTTGCATTTGCCGGAAGAGGTTGGCTCTAAAAGCGTGCCTGATAATCTGCCATGTGCGATGTGGTGACATGCTACATTTAACTGTGTCATCGTGGCGCGCCTCCTTACCTTTCCATGCTGACACGTTTGCACGCGCTCACACGCACAAGTTGGCAGATGGAGATGCGCGGAAAGGTCACGTCTAAAGTCAGATTCGTCTATGTCAGAATTCACAGTGATGTGGACGGGTAAAGGTTTCTCGTGTGGCGTACACGAGGAGGTAAAGTTAGAGGAATGCAGAGTGTAGCTTTTGTTGGAAAATCTCAGCACAGACACACAGTCTCACACACACACACACACACACTGTCTTTTGTTTGGCGCCGCTGCCAAGTGGAGTGTCAGTTTCAAAGTGGGAGCCTTTAAGTGGCGCCCAGTGAGCCTAGGATAGTGTTCATGTCATGGGCAGTTGGCTGGTGGTGCGTACGTGTATGTAAGTGTGTGTGTGTGTGTGTGTGTGTGTGTGTGTGTGTGTGTGTGTGTGTGTGTGTGTGTGTGTGTGTGTGTGTGTGTGTGTGTGTGTTCTTTGTTTATGTGTGGGTGTTGGACGTCGTCTGTGGAGGCAGAGGGGCGTAACGGCCAACACGAGGCACGGCTGTTGGAGGCGCAGAGACACAGTGACAGACTGACCCTGGCACTGTCTGCCACCGCGCTACACACCGCACTGAGCACACAGTGCGAGGTCTTAACCATTACACATCTCACAGTGTTGTGAGTTTTACTGTATTTTTAAAACGGCACTCCAGTGTATTTTGGCATTTGTCAGCTCTGAGGTTGTCACAATCTGATTTGCTCATGTATAGCTAAAATCATAATAACACACTTACTGGAAAATGTATACAAAAGTCTGGATATAAAGCTATTTATTAAACTAAAACTATTATATTTCAGCTTTTCTTAGACACAAGTAGGGAGGGCTTTAAGGAAAATAGTGTTTTAATAAAGTTAATTTTGTTGAATACTTTTAAATTTGATCATTTTCTTGCCATACCCAATGCAGTATGTTTTTGCCCTTCATCAAGAGGCGTCCATATTTCACACAACTTGTCATTATGCACAGAGCGACCGGGCCGCTCACTAACATAGACAGTAGTTTATAAATTCAGTCCCCTCAGCAGTTTTTGGTCATTTGCCCCCGGGAGGCCAGACCAAAGGTGATGGTTATGTGCTCTTCATGAAAAACACGCACTTCGCACTGATAATGGAATTTTAAATGGCCTGCTCCTTATTAACTTCTTGGTTTATTAAAAAATCAGGCCTGTTTCTCCATCCACAAGGCGAAGCCGCCAGTCCGTGTCTCTGTTGCAGATTAATTACTTTTCTATGGAGCAGGGAAGAAGAAGGGATGGCGGAAAGAGGAAGAAAGTAAAAAGCCGTCTGCAGTCGAAAATGGCAAGATATATATTTTTCTCCTCCGACGTTAATACATCTTCAATGTGGCTGGCAGGCTCTTATCTGCAGAGCGACTGAGTCACGTCAGGCCCTGGTGAATTTTGATGATGACTGCAGGTCACCCAATGAGAATACACAATGAAGGAGGCTCTGGCTGACATTATACTCTGAGGCGCCGTCCTCAGTGACTTAAAGACTGAACTCTTTCCTGCTGCTCACCCTGTTCCCTTCACCCCATGGTAGACAGACTACCTTATACGTGAAAAAAGAAAGTTTTTTTTTCTCAAAATGTGTTTTTTTTTAAAGTAACCACTGGTAAAATAACAAAAAGCTGAAAGTACAGAAAGAATATGGCAATAATTTTATATGAAACACTGATATTTCTATAAGTAAAGCCATAAAAAGGTCATGCTCAGCTAAACAGTGCCACGGTGACTTAAGAAGAAAGGGTACCTGTTACTGAAACGCTGTGGTTTGGGTTTTTCTGGCTTCCTTAAATAGGGTGGAGGATTCAGAGCCATGCCTCCATTGAGCCTCAGTTGATTGGCATAACATTTGTTCAGCTTTGGCCCAAAATGAGACTTTCATTACTAGAAGATCCTCAGTTACGCCTCTGCACGGGAACATCTTCTTCTGATCTGAAAAGTATATTTATACTACGAGCGAGAACAATTCAGCGCTAAACTCTCCGACGCTTCGCCCTACCTCTGACATTTCACAGGAAACAGAATACAAGGTCACCACTGTTTTATTTTCACACTGAATATGAAACAGGTCCTTGCATGAATAGATTATTACTTTATTCAGATTTGTCCCAACACAGGTTTTATACCAGCATTAATATATCAAGCCCTCGGCTGCCTTCTCCCCCCGCACTCTTATTTTTTTTTCCTTTATTTTTTTTTTTTTCCCCCGTCAAGGCGAGAGTGCCGATGAATAATTGAACAGTCCCGCGGTCCAAATGTCACAGCAGGGAAAATTGTTTGCGCTGGCTGGTAATTAGAATTTCATTGTTTGTTATGTAGGTTTGAAATTCCTGTCATTCCACATTCCACCTTATCTCGGCGATGGCAGATATCTCGGCGCTTGTCTATCTGGGGAGACACTAAGGCAGAGATGGAGAGATGGCACGGAGTACAATACATTCGCTCATTCAGCATCATCTCCACTGATGCTGGTCCTCTGTATAGGCCACACACACACACACTCACACTGACAAAGACAAAGACAAACTGTCAAATGGACACAAAACAATGGACCTCTTCAACTAGTCATTTTCTCACACGCACTCAAAATTGTATGAATGCAATATGATGACGTGTAAGAAAATATTGATACACGAGTATCGCGATATTATGTGTTGTAATACTTTATCGATTCTCCAAAACACTGCATTCATTTTTAATTTAATTAATTAATTAAAAATCCAAAGAGCTGTCGGGCCCGGCCACTATTCGATCTTTCGGAGGTTGTAGCGGGCTCACTTTTAGAGCTGAGTGAAGCTACTGAGATCATATGAAATTAAAAAAACTAAGGAATCCATTGGTACCAACCATGTCATAATACCTTGTAGCAAAGGGGACAAATAACGCTCTGAAGTTATGCTAAATTTTGGCGAGGAAAAGGGGTCCTTTGACCTCTGACCTCAAGATATGTGAATGGAAATGGGTTCTATGGGTACCCACTTTATGCTTATTCCATGGAGTGTTGGGCAAAAACCATGCAGTTTTTTGCATGCAGCATAAATGTATTATTTTTTCCTATTCTAAAATGGTGTGTTTCTAGTGTGTTCTTTATACTATGACAGTTTTCCTAAAATTAGATTTACAAAAATTGCAATATACTGCCTTGCTTACAGTATCGTAATATAGTGAATAGTTACTCCAGTATCATGACACGTATCGTATCACCAGATTCTTGCCAATACACAGCCCTAGTATAAGATGTTTTATCCCTTCGACCTATCAGCCACTTGTTGTTTATATGACTTCTATGTTGTATAACTTCATTAATATTTGGCTGCTGCCATGTTCAGAGCCACCTGAGCTCACTGACATTTTGTCTCTTTGCTTTTAATATGTTTGTGTGGAACGTGTGTGCGTGTCTGCGTGTTAACTATGCTTATGACAGCTTTGTGTTTGCATATGAGTTGTTTTAACACAGGCCGTGGCTGAAGGCATTACAGGCTGAAGGCTGTTCTAACTGTCACGCAATATTTCAGTGTTGTTGCTCTCTCAGTCAGCCTTCTTTGTCAATTTCAACGTGGTGCTGAAATAGGGGTGAAAGTTGGATCGGTGAATCCACAGTAAGTATGACTTGCAGTGGATGAGGAAGATAAAATCCCTGTGGAAGATGGAGGTCCGTGGCACAGCAGCTGAAGATCTCTGTGAATTTATACCGCTGACTGAGCAGGCACTGAACCAAATTAGCAGCATTGCCTCCTAGTTGCTTGTAAAACAGACACTTTATTGCACTTGTGGCGACGAGCGTTGTCGTCAGCAACACGACTGAAGAGTAAACACATTTCATCCATTTTTGTTTTTCTAGCGTTGTTGGCGACCATTTGTTCTGTGAGAGTTCATGGGAAAGTCAGGTGTCAGGAGCCAGGTGTCAGGAGAGAAAAGAAGGGCTGAAAGTTGGAGAGAGAGCTTTAAGTGTAGCAGAACCTGTTGCAAAAGACTTTTGCAGTGTTTCAGTTTTCACTAAATTAGTATTTAACTTGTTGGCATCTGCGCACCGTATCCTCATACAACAGTATGACATCTTACGAAAAGTTATTCCTCATTTTTCCAGCAACGTGTCAATTTCCACTCGTTACATGCATACAGTCCTTTCAAAATAAACTCCCATCTTCACAGGAAACAACTTGGTTAAGTTTAGGCAACAAAAGTACTTGGTTTGGTTTAGGAAAAGATCGTGGTTTGGGTTAAAATAACACTGGAAGTGGCGTAACTTAAATACGAAAGTTACGTGACAAATAAATCAACGTTTCTGGTTTCGCACGAGCCACAAACACCGGTCTCCTGGGCGAAAATACGGTGTTTTTTGTACTTTGTACTTCCTGGTTCACAATTACGTGGATTGAATTGATTTTGTGGGATATATACGAATTACGGTGCATTACTTTTCGTAGGTGTAGTTATGAAAGGTTTATGAAAACAGCCTGATCTGGTAGACGGTGCAAATACTCAGTACATTCATTTTTTCTCTTCAAGACTGAAAACAAAAAAAATACTTGCTTTAAATACTTTTGTTGATCATTTTCTCATCTTTTGCCAGATTCAAATGATTCAGTTAGTGTTTAGTTTTTCAGTTTTCAGAGCTGGCTTTCTACAACAACTACCTCTCATTTAAATTTTTCTCTCTTTTTCTACATCTCTCTCTCACACATATTAACACATCTCTACGTCAACCACAAGCTCTCAGTGTTTCTGCTCTCACGCTGTTTTCTTTGTTTTGACTGTTTTTTTCACGTCTTTCATTTTCATTGTTGTAGGTGCTCACTGGCAAAATAGGCACTGTGATGCCATTACATCCTCTTTTTGTGAAAGTAGGCATCAATTGACAGTTTAAGGTTTCATAAAGATAAATAGCTCAGGTCTGTTTTTCTAACTTGGGTTATGCTGACAGTCTGCACAGGGAATTACCATCACTCAGGCAGAAGCTCACATCGGAAAAAAAAAAAACTTTAAAAAAGCACAAATAAAACAAGCGTAAAGAAGTGGAAAAATATGTCAGTCTTAGTTGCTAATCACAGTTATTTTCTAACCCTTTGCCTTCTGCCTGCCACATCTCTTCATCTCTCTCTCTGACATTTTGTCTTTTGTTGTTTTTCCCCCTTCCCTCTTTCTCTCTGAATTTGTCTCTCTTGATCTCTCCAGCCCTCCATCTCTCCCGCCATCATTCCCTTTTGTTCTCTCTATCAGTGGGAGATGGAGTTAAGTGCAGCTGTAGGCCAAATAGCCCAGTGATTGGCTCTCACTTACTCCTACCTCCCCAGTGCATTTGAAATCACTGATTGCAGACAAGCCAGCCTAAATCAAAGCCCAGCTATAAAGGAAATGCTTTCAAGGGGAAGAGGGAGTGTGTGGGGGTTAAGATTTATGTGTAATTTCACTGCGTGTGTGTATGCTAAGCCCACTCTTCTGTACCATATAATTGCAGCTGTCAGAGTCACTGTACCTCCACCTGCCTGAACAAACAACCTGTAAATCAGATCCCAAAAACTTGACTGACTGTTCGTCCCTTGCAGACCCTTTTTTTCTTGACCTCTAGCTGACCTTTCTGCCATCTGTCCCGCCCTCTAGATGCCCTGAACACGAGGAACCGCCTGGTGATCTGCACCACCCTGAAAGCCATGCAGCAACTGGTGATGTCCGGCGACATGGTGGGAGAGGCTCTGGTGCCCTACTACAGGCAGATCCTCCCCATCCTCAACATCTTCAAGAACATGAACCGTGAGTTCCAGATGGTTGAGTGCTAATTCACGGATAGACGGCGTGTCGGCATGACGAGGCTCTGCGCTTTTTATAGAGCAGTCATTGTGTAAGCACGTCCCTTTGTGTTATAAATCAGTTTTCCTGCTACTACGTCGGCAAACGTTTACGAGCCGGTGAAAGGCGGTGATAAGTATTCATGTGTTAAGACTGTGAGTCTTGTGACTTCCAGGCAGAAAGCATCCTGTTTTCTACATATTGTTTCCTCTGTGGATCCGATGTATGTGCCTGCCCCTGAATCCTTTTTTGTTTTCCTCCCACCACTTTAACATCCACTTGACAGAGACGCTCCATTTTGTCCCTTTCTGCTGTCAGTCAGGGCTGCATTGTGCTGCCGCTGTTGAGGAGGAGACTTTGTCCTTGCTCTCTCTGAAAGCCTCCACCTGGGTGACACCGAGACCTGGGGAGATTGGCATCGGATAGGCAGGCCTCTTTGTGTGGCTGTGTCAAAGCACTTAGCATGGCGTGACATGATGTGGGCCCCTTTGGAGGATTTAGAGACACAAGCGATCCCGAACACAGCTCGCCACACAGTCAGTAGGATGTGGAGAGTGACATTGTGAATCAATCATTTAAACACAGGCTTTAACAGGAGAAAACACAAGGCTTTAGTCTCTTAATCAATATCCAATTTGAATCTCTTGTCTCTTTAATTCGCTTACATTATCTGCTACTATTTGCTGAGGTCTAAAAAAAGGAAGGCGAGAGCCGAAAGAGATAGCGGTGAAAGACAAAGGACGGAAAAGAAAAGCCTGCCTTATTAGCGCATGGCCATATGCAAATCTCCTCTGTAAATTAGCTGTCAAATCAATCCCCTAAACCGTTTTGAAGCGTGAGTTTCTCCGCCGCAGCGCAGGCTCAGCAGTTGGCCGGTGAACCCCACCAGGAATAGTTTTATCTCTGCCTGGTAGTTACCGTGCCGGCCTGTCTACCTGCCTGGCCGCTTGTCCATCCTTGTCTGGCGGGCGTCGATTAAACCCGAGCCAACCTCTCACCTGGCAGACGTTCCCGGTATTGACCTCTCGCAGAGAGACCAGTCTAGGCCAGAGAGGGGTCCATACAGCTGCCAAAGCACAGGACCCAATCGGCTAAACAAGGACGCCGCTTCCTGTTCAGCACTTTATAAGCATCCAGGAGAGTTTCTCTCATTTTAAAGTTTGGGTTGAGTTGAGGGAGATACAGAAAGTTTAACCAAAGTAAAGTATACAAGTATGTATATTTAAGTTAGAACAGAAGGGCAGGGGTTACGATTTGCATTTATCACAGTACCTGTGAAATCCAACATCATAGCACTACTTTGAGAGGGCATATACACTGAGAGGACGCATGTCTTTGCAAATTAAATAAAGTATTGACTGAGTTAAGCTTTACATGTAAACTATTAATTAAAAATTGATTCAGTGTTTTTGAGAATCAGCACAGTATCACAACATATAATATCGCAATATTTGATTTTTTCGATAATTTCTTACACCCCTAACAGATAGAGAGACAGATTTCCAGTGTTATTATTTTCTTCCTTTTCCTTCTGGACCTTTACTGTTAGATAAGCCGTCAATTCATGTCCTGCACCACCCACTCCCTGCTAACACACAAAGATACGACTTCAAATACAGAGCATATACGCTTCCCTTTTGGGGACCGAACTCTCTGTGAATCAGAACTCTGTGTTCTTTCTCTCTAATACGCAAATATTTCAGGGTTGTTGTTCTCTCACGCTCTTTCTCTCCCTGTGCGCCTTTGTCTCCGTCTCTTCTTCTGTTTTATGTGGCTTGTTTATATCGATATCAAAGCGTTCATTGAAGTCCATCTATTATCTAATATATCGCTTATATACACCTCCAGCTCCATCCCACGCTCAGTCGGCTGTCTCAACCAGAGCCAGCGTGCTGCCTCCAGCAGACAGGCGCGATCATTGTATTTAATACACTAGAAGACACAGAGGACTGTCTAGTAGTGTGTGGTAACATCTCCCTCTCTTTGGCTCTCCCACACTGTAACTCACAGAGCTCGCATGGCATCCCTCTTATCTCCTGAGCCACAAACAGGCCACTGTCCAGTGTGTGCCAAGTGTGTGTGTGTGTGTCTGCATTTGTGTGCATCTGTCATGAATAGATGTGTTGTGTCTCATATGCAGCTGTTGACTTCAGTGTGGGTGAAGGCCCCTGCTTTCTGTCTCTGAGTCTCTCTGTTCACTGTTGTTTAGGTCTGACAGCCTCGGGCACATCATGCTCTACTAGACGTCCACTACACTCACATATACACACAGACACACACATATATATAATCACACGCTGTCCCAGCTACAAAACCTGCCTTTGTCCCTGTCTCCCCAGTTGTTCTAGCTGTGAATCAATAGGCTGACAGCCACTGCTGCAGCGTCGGGGCTCCACTCAGATATCACCAGTATCTCATCATGGGACAGATCCCCCAGGCTGTGTTCACACACTCCCGCTGTGTCGCTCCCACTCTGAGACAGGGTTGTGACCTGTTAAATTGGTCTGTATACAGGCCTTATCTGGGCCATTTTTCCAGGGTCAGAGCTGGGGCTTTACAGCCATCTCCAAAATGGACCCTCGGGTGTCCCTTCACTCAGACAGAGCACTGGACCTCTGACCAGGAGAGCACGCTCAACGCCCCGCATGCTCAGCCTTCTCTGGGATCCAGGCCTCTGAAGAAGAAGCAGCACCATTGTTCAATGAGAGAAAAAAATGTTGCTGTTAAACTACCCGGCAGCCGGCTGCCATTCTTACCGCTGTCACAGTAATGCGTCATTTTGAAGTGCACAATAATGAGCAATCACATAGTATCACCGTCCTTGATGTACCCCTTTGTCTCCTGAATCAGCACTCTCAGCTTTTGTTTGCTTTGTGCCTTTTGCATATCAGCTGTGTTAGTGTGTGTGCTTATGTGTGTGTGTGTGTGTGTGTGTGTGTGTGTGAGAGACAATGTTGAGGATAGTGTAGGAATGTCTCCAATGCGATTTGCACGGCTCTCTTGTTTGCTTGCTGTGATGAATCTTATCCCTAATGAAATGCAACAACGTTCCTTATGAAGGAGAGATGTGCTCCCTCATCCAGCAAATTCCTCTTCTGAGCTCGAAAGGATGGGGACTCATCTACTGTACGTCATCTGAGGAAGAGAGAGAGAGAGTTTGTGGAGTAAAGTACACAGAGAAAATAATCTAGGAATAGCGAGTGTGCGCAGATTTTTTCTTCATTGTCGCTATAAAATTCAGTGTTCCCGTCAAAAGGCAAAAGAGGGTTGTTTGACCCCTCAGAGCCACCATTCATGCAAACATCATCATCCAAAATGGCATGATAAACATTTACTCCATCTCCCAGCACAAAGCACTTTACGATAAAGAAATAAAAGAATACAGAGATGAGGAATATTAAGATAGATCGTGTCAGGTGATCGCAAAACAGCTTGGAATCAGGGATGGTCACAAAACAAAGGACGGTAGTGATTTTGCTCTAGGCAGCTAAACGATAGCTTCTTGCTAATGTCATTCATTCATTAGCTCCGTTTGGGACTAGCGCTATCCATTCCACCCACGTCATTAATTCAGTTTTGTCTTGTACTGCGAGTTTTTGCAGCAAATAGAATAATAAAATGCATCGGACTCAGTGTGCAAGGTACGTAATCTTCACTTTACATAAAACTGATCATAATGAGTTCCATGCAGTGAGGTATACAAACTTTAATTTGGTAAAAAGACGACACTGGTACTCTGTATCTGATATCCTAAGTTGAGGTATCAGAATTGATAAAAAAAAAAGCCAAATTTATGCACCCCTAGTCTTGACATCAACTTGTGAGAATAATTAAAATCTGATGACGCTATAGTATCAGCCAATATTGTTTTTTCTTCTACATCTTAAACATTTTGTGATTAAAGATATATCTGAGTAGAGACATTTTACAGCTGAACATTAGACTTTATCAAAGATTATAGTAAAAAAAGACATCCAAAACATTTTTAAATAGATTAAGTACAGTAAGGGTTTGAATCACCAGAGGCCCAACGATATGATATTATCACAATACTGAAGTCGCAATATGATTATTTTTAAACATTTTGTGATATGCTGAGTATTGCGATGATATATATATTGCAATATATTGAGATTTATTACCTTTTTTCAACTGCAAATTATGCAGTTTGTCAACATCTATCTTATCTAATAAGATACAGTTTTCACTCTGTTCATCTCAGAGTTTTCATTCACATATCTTGAGGTCAGAGGTCAAGAGACCCTTTTGAAAATGGCCATGCCACTTTTTCCTCACCAAAATGTAGCGTAACTTTGAGCACAAACATGACATGAATATTCCTTATGTTTTCTAGTTTCATATGATACCAGTATCTCCACTGTAGCTTTACAACTGAGCCCGCTACAACCTCTGAAAGACAGAATAGCGACCGTCGGATTGTTAAGAGGTTAATAGATTATATAACAAAAAAGATTGATACTTAACGTCCGTGTATCGATACAATATTGTCACACAAAATACCGTGATACTATGCTGAATCGATTTTTTTCCCCCTCATCTAATATTAAGCTTGAATTGGAAAAAACATTAAATGGCATAAATTTACAAATAATATATGTATATTTTTTTTATTGCTGCAGTTTTGACCTGATATCGTACACTATTAGTATACGAGGCCACGCCACTACAGGAGGGGATGTTAGTCATGACATCGTCAGCCTGTACATCGCTCTGCATTGTGTCTGAATGTAGTTGATGTTCTTCTGCTATTTATTTCAGCCTGCATCGTAGCATTGTTGTTGTTGTCCTGATGATTTTCTCCGCTTATCTGTAAGGTGTAGGTCCTTAAACTCCTATTCATCACTGACAAACTCTCTCTCACACACACACACAAACACACACACACACACACACACACTAAAACACACATTCACACGCTCATACATATTGCTCACACACGCTGCGGTGATCTGGTTCATTTGGCCTCTTTTATCTTGCTGCTAGGAATGTGTCCAGCTATGATAAGGTCTCACCCACATGCCTTGCTGAGGCTACCACACACACACACACACACACACACCTACACACACACACACACACACACACACCCTCAGGTTGTGATAGTGGCTCTCTGTCTTCTGTGCCTGGGCGACTGGTGTGGTTTTTGTGTTGGTGACAGATGCAGTGCTGTGGCTGGCCACTCTGTTTTCCCCCCGTGGGCCTGCTTTATCTGTGTATCACATGACACACACACACTCACGCACACTCATGTTGGATATCTCTAAGAATACGTTGGATCAGTTACAACCCAAGCTGATCGTTGGGATGGAAATAAACAGGAAGAGCTGGCTGACCTCGTAACCCCTCGCGCCCCCTGACAGAAGGACAGTCAGCAACAAGGAGGCAAGGACATTTCATCAACTGTGGATGGAGATAATGTACATGTAACTGTCACATATGAAATGGCCGTCATGAACACACACACACACACACACAGGCGAATCTAATCCAAAGCGTTTTTTTTCTCAACTCATTTTAATCTGACAGAAGGCCAAGCGTATGCCAGTGTACTCAGCCACCTGTGCTCTTGTCCACAATGCGACGTAATGCTCCCGTTTACTGCCAGAACGCCGCAATGTTGCGTATATGGTGGTTGAAGTTAATTCCTGGGGATTCCCATTCACAAACATTTGTTTTGTTTAATGACCTTTTGCAGCTGCCGTTGTGAAAATTAATTCACTGCCATGCTTTCACTGTGTACATAGGGACACAACGGAGGGGACCACACATACATACACACACATAAACCCCGTAGCCCCCATGTAATCCATCATCCTCCACAGACACACAGAGCTCCTTGTCCCTGCGGACGACGGAACACACACCTCATCCTCAGCCCCCACCGTCTCCTCTTCCATGTACCCCTCTCCAACGGGAGATATCTATCTATCAAGCAATCACAGCCTGCCAAAACCTCTCCGCCATTAAAATACGTAAAGAGCGGGGGAAATGGCGGGAGAAAAGAGAGAGAGATAGAAGGAAAGATATGGTGTGCGAGCGAGAGATGAAATCCAGGTAATACCGAGCTCGTCTGTTCTTACCTGCGCCACCGTTAGCATGCTTCACAGCACATAATGACTTTTTTCCTTCTCTCCTGAAGCTTAAGAAAGAACGAAAATGAGGAAAATAGTGGAAATATATTTTTGTATTAATGCAGTGCCCCATCTCTCCCTCCACTCTTCTACTTCTTCCGCCTGCGGATATGCCCACCTGGCTCTGTTAATTTCTATTGTCAGCAGGTCTGAGGCGGAGCAGCCAATCAGGTGTGAGCGTCAGCCCTTGGGCCTGCAGTCGCTCCGCGGCTCCAATTTAAAGGTCAGCTGATAAGCAGCCTGATTCATGCATAATCTGGGCAGCTCTGCAGGCAGACAGGCAGACTGTTCAACAAAACACACACACACACACACACACACACACACACACACTCAACAGATACAAACATCACACTCTTCGTCTATGATTGACCCGCTCAAACTTTTTTACTTGGCAGACCGTGATGGACGCGTTTGACTTTGCCTTTTCAGCTTGAATGTATCTGTGCCTCTGTTTGTCCCATCAGGTTAGATAATATACTTTTACTAATTGCTTGAGAGGAGCGCCTCAGTAAGAATTTGGCTTTGTGTTTGTTGATTTGTTCATTAATTTATACATAGTGCCTTTTGCAACGTGAAGCACTTAGGGGGATTACGGGATCCACTCGTTAGATGGCACAGAGCCCTGAGGCAGGCAGTCTACTTAAAGTGAAATAGAATTTGGCGTCTTCGCACAGGCGGTCTGCGACTTAAACAAAGCACCACGTCGATAGCTGCAGTGGGCAGAGGCCGGCTCACCTCTCCCAAAGTCACTGCTACCGGTCAACAGTGTTGTGGTATTGCTTCATTTCTGGTTATATCATTTCCTTATAACGTCATCGTCATTCTATGCCCATGCCTCTCCATCTGGCATGATTAAACAAACAGACCTTAATTTACAGTAAGTTTGGCATTGACAGCACTGACAGCCTTTTTGCGAGCCCTCCAAATGTAGTTTTGTAACAATTGTACTGGAATCTTACGCGGCGATCACACAGGATATCCGTTAGATCAGATTGGTCTGGGTGTTCAGCAGTAACAAATACGAGCATTTCCTTTAGTGTGATTGTTCTTGTTCAGTTCGGCTCAGTGCTGTTCTGATTGGACACTAGAGAAAGGCCCTGTGACATAGCTTGCTTGAGTTGAACTTTGAACCCTATTGGAACCAGTTCAAGTAGAAAAAGTTTTCTTCCATTGCTAAAAACACATCCAGTGTGAACGCCCCATTAAGCTCCCTACATAGGAGAAACAGTGTGGGCTCTATACTACAGCTAACTGTAGTAGTATAGGGTTGTCTTCACACCAGATTCGGCGGTGCGGCAATTCACCACAAGGTTGTACACCAGTGTGGAAGTGTCACTTACATGACCCATCTGTGTCATGTTGTGAAGTTTAACCCCCCAAAGTAGCACAAGTAGTCTTTATATTTCACAATTATTGTTTTCCGTCAGAGCATTTTCATGATCTTGACATTTCCAACCGCACTTGAAGGCAGCTTCATTCATTTCACAGCAGCTAGACAAGAAAACATGGCAGGACTATTCCTTGTGCTGGAGCTTGTTGTTGCAGGAAACCCACTACCAAATTCCCCACTGAATTGCTCCAACGAGCATCCATGTAGTCAGCTGTTGCACAAACTCCTAGGCAGTTTGGGTAAGTGCTTGTGTTTTGTTTTTTTGCCCTCATAGTTTTTTAAACTTTCATATAACAAAGTTGTTTTCGGCCCTCCTCCCATGGCAGCGAGAGGCAAGGATGTTAACTGTATTCTCTCACTGACTCGCTGGTTACGTGATTGACCACCGCAGCGTCAATCCCAATGCCTAAACCTTGGAAATGGGTGGACTAGAGGTAAGCAGTTAGAGAAAGCCTCCAAGTGAATGTTGAGCTTTTGGATGGATAAGATCGGGTTTAGCACATACTCGCTTGTAATCTGTGGACGACCATGTATGTATTCTTACTGTGGGACCAGAAGTCCTCAATCTCAGCAGGGCTCGTCCTTTCATTCCCTCTAATCCAAGTAACACTCAATTACCTAATTGGATGAGTTATGAGGGTCCTTTTCCTCCCATCTCAATGAGATTAACACACTCTGTAATTAATGAATTTGGGGCACTTTGAAACGATTCGCGGGATTGTCCAGGCTCCGGGGGCCTGACATGTGTAACACAATTATTGAGTTGTCGAAATTAGACAATAGAGTGAGATGAATAGTGCGAACATTAGCTGTGTTTTCTAAAGACAGGTGATCATTCCAGTCTGAACGTGGATCGGGTTGACGTGGCAGCGTTGTCGTTATTCCATGAATGTGCTGCTTCTTGATGTAACGTGTATTCTTGTGTATGAATGTCCTTGCGCGTGCCTTTGTGCGTGTGTCATGACTTCTTATAGTGGCGAGCAGCGAGCTCTCCTGCAGCCTCTCACCACATCATTGTGTTTGACATCTCCGCGGGCAGCCAGCGACAGAATGCCGGTGTGTGTGCACACATTTGTCCAGCCCGCTTTGGATCAGCATTCGCACCCTGCGCCAGGTTGCCTGTCAGCTTTCATAAACAGCCACACCTTCACGAACGGGGCCCGCCACTTGAAAGTGGAAAAAAAAAGGGCACAATTTCACAAAACAAATCACAGATACCATTTCAGTCTCCCTAACTTGTTGTCCCAGACAAGGACACACATAGTAAACAATAGAAACAAAATAGATTCGTATTAGCAGTGTCAGGATACAGTCCTACTTCCCTCTGCTTGTCAGATGTGGGCAGAAGCAGAAGTGCACTGAAGAAAACAGAAAAGTAAAATAACTAACATTAGCATAGAATATTTATTATTTTATTTGATGTAATCTGGGGATGACAGCCAGATCTTGGACTCCTTAATGCACTACTGAGCTGCATGTACACATATTATGAAAATGTAGAAATGTAAAGAGAATATGGAGTTCTCTAAATATGATTGCACGCCGTTTGGGAATTACTTTGCCAAGGCGTGTGAGACATAATGCCTCCACACCTGTCATTTTTGGGGTCTGTCTCCTGTCTGTCTACATCTTTAGAGACCCCCTCTCCCCCTCCATTGCTTCCCCCCCTCAGCACGTTTCCCTGACAGAGGAAACCTTATCTCCTCCATTCTCACACAGGCATGCACCAGTCACAGTCCTCACTATCCCTATCTCTAATGGATGTAATTGAACCCCATTCTAACATTGTAATGCACACGATGTCTCAAGAACCCCTTAAACGCCCTCAATGCAACGTTTCCCCCCCGACTCACACAAACCTCCATAAGGTCCCAGCCGAGTCTTGTCCAACGTCCAGACAACAGTTTCTAGCTGGCTCCCATCTTTAATGTTTCCATCTGGCTCCACGGCTCATATTCCCCTTGCCATCGCAAAATACGAGCATAGAGAGTTTAGCACAAAAATGTGATATCCATTATTTGACGAGGAAGACTGATACATGCTCAGGAAATGATCGCTGCCATTAAACTAAAACGAACGGGTGGTGCTTAAGTTACAATTTCCCTATTATTTATTAAGTCCAAAGACAATATGATCCCACTTTTCAATTAAAGGAAGTAACATTGTTTCATAAATGAGTCACAACAGCAGGCAAATCTCAACGGGCAAGCCAAAAAAACTTTATTAGTCGTGTTTATAGGTAGTATTGTATTCCTCCCATTCAGAACTAGTCATCCCTATCATGTTATACATGCATTAACAATTTGTAGAGCCCCTGTTAGACGTGAAGGCTAATCATAGATCTAATATTCAGGTCAGCAACATGGATCAACGGTTAGTGTTTTATAAGCAGAACTACGGAGCAAAAATAATTACATTAGAAGAAGGGTCATGTTGACCATACAAAATTGCTAAACTGCATATGTGGGTACATTCAGCCACAGGAGTATTACAGAGAATTCTCTTTGTCGTTGCTATTCTTATCCTTTTACTTTTGAAACTTAATTAAGTGGTGAAATAATACCACTAAGCTTGCTTTACTTTTATTCACTCTGCTGTTTGAACCCAGGACATTATCCAAGGAACACAACGTCTTGTCTCAGAGTAACAGGGTCTTTTAGTATGTGTGTGGATGTTTTTTCCTTCTGCGTATACAGAGCAAATGAAAGCCAATCCTCTCAACCAGATGTTACCTTATTATGTTCGACCACCCACTAGTAGGAGAAGGACTAGGGTCACGGAGAATAAAGGCTTCCATGTTTTTACCAGACGTTCAGTCCTCAGTGGCCTTCAGGCGAATAACCAGAACAAGCCAGATAAACATCCCCATATTTTCTTCTCTACAGTAGAGCAACATATAAAAAAATCACATGAGCCTAAAGTAATGCTTGCCATTTGTAGTGTCTCACGTCTGGATAAAATCTGTATGCGATTTAAGACACTCTCATTTACGCATAGCCACATATACGTGTCTCTGTTGGCCAGATCGCATATCTGATTGTAGTCCGTCTTGGTTTTCCTGGGCTACGTGCAGGTTTGGCCTTACTCAAGTCCAGAAGGAAGTGGTAATGCACCAGGAGCTTGGTTTGGTAACTGTCAAAAATGACAGAAGAAGAATAAATATAAGCAGTTACATTAATAACAGTTGAGCTAGCATTAGCTAACAACAGGGCTGCCAACTCTCACACCGTGAGACTCACACAATTGACACTTTTCACACGCTCTCCACAGATCCATTTTCTCACGCAATGAAAAATAAATTTAGAACTGATAATGTTGTGGTGTGAAAGGAGGACACTGACTGCAGCACTGTAAACGCTGTGGTCAAGTGAGCCAGTGTTTGCGAAAACCCGGTCAAGCCAGCCGACCCTTGGATTTTGATGCACTTCTATTTGTGATGTTACGGTACCGATACTTGAAGCAAACAAAAAGGACAACAAAAGACTCTTATTTCAACAATAGTTTCTCACATTTTATATACCAAATAAAACCGGCAGCAAAGAAGTCCTACTTTGATAAAAACAAAAAGCTCAAATGATATTGTAGCACATTGAAAATGTCTCATTTTTAAACTCTCATATAATTAAATAACTGTTTTCCTTCAGAGGTTTCCTGAAATGTTCAATGTAATATTGTTCATGATGACCCTGATTAAGGCCATATACTGTATAATTTTAAGTAGTTTCACTGTACTGTACAGTGAAAGTCTGCTCAAATGATATTGTAACACATTGAAAATGTCTAATTTTTAAACTCTCATAAAATTAAATAAATGTTTTCCTTCAGAGGTTTGCTGAAATGTTCAATGTAATCTTGTTCACGATGACCCTGACTATGACCATTATTCTACTTTGCAGTTTTGGAGAAAATTAAAGGGAAAGTTAGCTAATTTTACATTATAACACGTTGAACATTTCCTCATATTTAAACTCTCATAAAAGCCTTTCCTTCCTTCTGAAATGTTCAATGTAATTGTTCAGGATGACCCTGACTATGACCATTTAAAATCTGAGGTAATTTTACTATCTCGCTCCAAACTAAACTGAAAAGTTGGCAGACCTGTAACAACTATCTATAACCTGACACAAACACATGAATTAACTACCATTCATTAACTCTCTCATTTCATTCACGTTCTTTCATTAATTCACTCCCTACAGATCAGTGCTCTCTCACCCACACAGATCGCTTTGTGGTTGAGCTGATCAGGGATCAGATATGGCGGCTCGCTGTACGTTGTATTTCATCATGTGACTGGAGTCGTTTTCCTTGTTGCTTCAATGACATAGAGAACCATGGCTAATTTCAGTGTAATTTAAGTGTAACTTTAGCTGCCGTTATCACAAGGACAGAGGAGACACTGGCCATTTCCACATCTGACTAAAATGGATCATAAACCACCTTTTATCAATCAGATTTCAGTCTATCTTGAACACTTCTTGGATGCATTGATACTTAGCTTTTTCAAGATCGGACAGCTATCTGATCCACCCAAGGCGCGTGAAGTGAAGTGAAGTGTAAATGGGGTCTATGATTGTCTCAGTGTCTGCCTATATATTGGTACATTGTGCCCTAAAGCTTTGTGTCCCTATCATAAACACTATTGATAAAGCAAAGAACTTTTGTTTCTATATTTAAAGTTCTAATCCTTCAGATTTTTATACACCGATCAGCCATAACATTAGGACAGCATGGGCACCCTGACCAGTCTGCGGCTACGCAGCCCCATACGCAGCAAACTGTGATGCACTGTGTGTTCTGACACCTTTCTATCAGAACCAGCATTAACGTTTTCAGCAATTTGAGCTCCAGTAGCTCTTCTATTGGATCGGACAACACGGGCCAGCCTTCGCTCCCCACGTGCATCAATGAGCCTCGGGTCTGACCCTGTTGCCGGTTCACTGGTTTTCCTTCCTTGGACCACTTTTGGTAGGTCCTGACCACTGCAGACCGGGAACATCCCACAAGAGCTGCAGTTCTGGAGATGCTCTGACGTCTAGCCATCACAATTTGGCCCTTGTCAAAGTCGCTCACATCCTGACGCTTGCCCATTTGTTTCTGCTTCCAACACAAAGTTCAAAATGTTCACTTGCTGCCTAATATATCCCCCCCACTGCCAGGTGCCATTGTAATAAGATAATCAATGTTATTCACTTCACCTGTCAGTGGTCTTAATGTTATGGCTGATCGGTGTATATAAAATACCATATTTGTCACTGGGAATGTTTGTAGTAATAACAGCTATTCAATGAATAACCTTGGCCAAAGGCACATTGGCTGTTTTATAATCTCTATTTTTCACTGACCACCTGCTCCTAAAGTTCTCTCTCTTGGCCACTCAATGGCGTCTTTGAGTGTTATACTCTATAAAAGCTCGGTTTTACCAAACTTCACTTCCTGAGAAACAATGGTGGTGCCCCGAAGCTACAGCCTTCAAGCCTCAGATTTATGGACACATTTTTAAAAAGAACTCAACAAGAGCCAAGTCAGCTGTAAGCCGCACAATTTGGTGCTGAAACACTGCATGACAAACACGGCAAATCCCTGAAATGTATGACTGAACACAACTTGATTCTGTTCGGCTCCAAAACCAGCAACAACCAAACAAATGCGGCTTGAGAGTGTTGTTTGCATGCAAGCTGCCAGCTGACGATGTGCTCAGAAATTAATGGAGTCACTTGCATTTTTTATCTGCAAAGAATATGCTTCGAGCACTTACGCTTTTCAGTGCTGCAACATTGCTAATGGTTAAAATTCATTTAATAAAGAATAGATTAATATTTAATTAGGCTTCTGGCAGCGCCCAGTATTATAATTTAGAATGCACGTTGTACATTGTTTGCATAATTAATTCATTGCAGCTTCATCTGTAAATAATATTTGTACCACACCAGTCGCCCGGGCATAGAAGACCACTATCAGGACCTGTGTGTGTGCGTGTGTGTGTCTGTGTGTGTGTGTGTAGTAGGTCACACAGTCACTGCTGCGCAAACATTGAGAAAATTCCCACAGTACTGTCTTATTTACTCTCAGGATCTGTTCTGTCACACAGGCATGCATGCAGGGGCACACACACACACACACACACACACACACACACACACACGTCGTCTATGTCCTTCAAAGCCGATAGAGGAAATAGAAACATGATGTCCGCTTCACACCACCATGTGGTATGTAGAATATGCTTGCTATGATCTACTGGCGATCATATTACGTAGGTTGTTGCTTGACGTCTTTCCAAGGCTCTCATGTTGCTGATGACCTCCAAACTTAGTACAAACCTGTAACATGTAACATGCCACGATACATTGAGATTGCAGCTGTGCAACTGTGATGAATGCCAGATTATATTGAAATATTAGAGTTTCAGAGACTTTGTTTCCTGCATTTTGGTGACTTTTAAAAAATGAAAATAAAATAATAAGTACACTGCAACACGATTTTTATGTTAAAAGGGTGTACTTTTAATTTGACTTTTAATTCTCAGGAAAGAAAACGGAATAATTCGCCCCTCTAGCGTGAACGTGTGTGAATCTCTGGTGTTATATACTAATATTTATCAGTTTTCATTGATTCATTAATTTTTTTTGCCTTGCTTGAGTATTTCTTTCTCTTAGTACTCTGCATTTCCCTCTCCATCTCTCACTCACTGAAGGTCCTTTCAGACCCAATGTGACAACAGCACCACTGTGCTCTGAAACCCCGTTACTTCCAATGGTTTGCGCCACGCCATGACGTCTTTTCGCTGCGTCTATTGTCGTCCGAGTGGAAACAGAAGAGCTTGTACGTGCTGTACAGTGCCAGATACAAGTTGAGATAACTAAAAGGAACAAAAGGTGTGAATAGTTTAGTACTCTAACTGTATAAACAACACTGTCAATGCTGATTGTCAAACATGAAACAGGCCTTTTTCTTCATTCAATTGCAGCTGTTTTCTTTGGTTGTGTCTGTTTCTAACAAAAGCTGTTTCCATATTGCGGATCACAAAATACAAGAAAACAAATGTTCATGATAAGCAAAACACTGTAGGGTTACAGATATTGGATGCTTTCTGTGGTGGTTTATCCAGCCTTTCCAGTTCTTCTTCTTCTTCTGCTGTTGATAAGACAGCGGCTACATAATTAACTCCATCTAACCTCCAATACCAACCAAAGTTCTTACATTATCTCTCATCATCCCCGCTTGCTTCCACTTCTCATACTTTTTCCTCTATTTTCTTTCCCTTTCTCTTCTTTTTTCTCTTTCCCCACATAACTGGTTTTCATTTTTTTTGCCCCTATGTGCTAAAAGCCTTGGCCTCTTTGTTCTCCGCTGCGTGCCACCCATAATGCTGTTCTGCTGTTGACCTCAGCGAGATGAATAATTCACCTAGTGGACTGTGGAGACTCTTGTAATGTCCTGACCCCACCCAGCCCCCCCCACCCCCCTGCTCACCTGGGACACACACTACACACTCCCGAAGGAGATGCACCCATGATTCTCCTCCTCTCACCTCAGCTCCTCTCCGCCACCTCCTCCCATCAAATATTTAGCCAGTGTGGATGGAAGAGGCTCCCCCATGGCTCTCACTCACTGTCTCACCTCATCTCTCTCCCTCATACACTGCATGTCCTGCTGTTCTTCTCAAGTCTCTCTTTACGCACAGAAGCAACAGGGAGACGGAACGAAGCGGTGAACGCCTGAATCATTTAGGTTTCTGCCCCCCCTGAGTGGCCTTGTCAAACATGCTGAAATCTCAGCTCTGCGCTCGGAAGAGAGCTGCAATGATGGCCTGCCACTGTCTAGTGTCGAATCTGTCCCAGATAGATGCTTTGTGGATCAGAATGCTTAAGATACCAGACTCACCTTTTCCCTTTATTATTCGTAATGGTAACAACACTGCCTGCAGACAGCCTCGGGATGCAGACCAACACAGCCGCATATTTTTCCCTGCTGTTTCTCTCTGAAGGAAACACAAACGCTGAAATATGAGACACCCTCTCTTTGAGCGTTTTGTGTGTATCGGAGTTCTGTTTGCGGTCGATATGCTTGTCACTCAGCATGATGTGTAGGGTGGCGGCGAGTGTGTGTGGACGTGTTCCAGTAGGATTGGCATATCCATGTCTTGCTATAAGGGGGTCCTACAATAACACACAATTTTCTGCCAACAGTTTTTGTTTTGTCTTTGCTCTTCTCGCTGGTTTGAAGTGGTTGTGGCGCAGTTAAAAATAAAGGTGATCTCGTGTACGCAGTCACGTCATGGAGTGAAGCGCTGATTGCCTGGCAACTTCACGGTGAAGACAAGACTCCCGGAAGTCACTGTGCCTGGTCAAAAAATATGTACGCTAGGCAACGGTGAGAGACAAATCATTTTTTTATCCCGGTTGAATTGCGCCAGGAGTCACACATATGATGTTTGTCAATGTAAAAGATAATTTTGCAAGTCAAGATAGGCTCAGTATGTCGTAGTATCATTTAGTTTTGTGTGAAACCGCTCAGTGAACTACATCTCTCGTCTTGCACAATATACGTCACCAACATTAGCTAGCCAGCTAACTTAGCTATGACTACACACAGATGGAACGTTATCTTACCTGATGTGTTTTATCCAGCGACTCCTGATCTTTTTATATCAACTGGGAAGCGAAAGAATGAGCGAGACCCATTGCTGGTGTGAGTGCATCCCAGTAGTGCATCGTAGCTTCAGAGAGAGAGACGTCACTTGAGCGACTTTTGGGTGCATAGTCTTTCTAATTACAGATTTTCACAGTTTTATACTGTACTTCAACAGTTTTACAACAAACTGACTTGCAAATTATATTCTAAATTGACGGATTAAAGAAATATCTGTCTCTCGCCGTTGACTACTGTACATATTTTTTCCAAAATAAGGTACCAAGGGGCGAAACTTTGCCTCTCTATAGTTAGGCACATCAATGCCCATACAACCACAAAGTGTTGTTTTTACACTGTTTTGTGCTGATTAAACTAACAAGATAAAACATGTTTGTTAGTGAGCTTTAAAGGTGCCGGTAGGCAGATTTGATCAGACAGAGTCAGTTTAGCCGTTTCCCTCTTTTTCCAGTTTGTGTGCTAAGCTAAGCTAATCTAATCGGCTGCTGGCTGTAGCTTCATATTTCTTTTTAGTTGAAGCAGACATGAGTGCGGTATCATTCTTCTCATCTTAGAAAACAAATAAGCACATTCCTCAAAATGTCAAACTGTTCCTTTAATAGATAATACATGAGGATGTTATTTTTCCTAACTTTAACGTTGACTGTTTCTTATTTAGCCATTGAAATTGAATTATTTTTGAAAAAATAAAGATTTTCATGGACTTTTTGATACATAGTGTACATGTCGTGTGTTTGTGTTTGCAGGTACACAAGCTTAGAAACTGAGCTTGCATGTGTTCAGAGCATGTGTGTGTTGGTCCCTGCAGGGTCACAATCTCTCCTGTGTGTTTGTCATCACAGCTTTTGTTCCCCACAGCCCTGCTATTCTGGGCAGAGAAAGGTCATCTTCACCTCAGATGCTGGCACCTTAAGGATGCTTAGATCATAACACACTGTCTCTGGTTTCTGTATCGAGAGGCACACGGTTCTCTGTTGTTCATTGTTAGCAGTCTGTAATGTTTGCTTGGAATTGATCTTATATGAAAGTTTATATATATTATAACATATGGAGAAACAATCATAATATATGACATTGTTGTGTTTTCATGTAGGGTGTTGTTGCCACATTGAAACAGATGCTATAGTGTAATTTAAGCTAAAACCTTCTGTGCTTGTTGAACGCTGTGGTATGTGACCGTTGAAGCAGCAGAGTTCCTTGCTTCCTTTTCTATTTCTGTTTTTCCCCGAACATATGAGGGCAAGCTGGTGGGTGGTTCATGGAAAACCGACCCGTGCAGCAGAACACCTCTGCCCCTGCACGTATGACAAATTGACCCCATATTCTGGCGGGAGGCCACACCGTCACTGGAAAATACTGAAAGGAAGTCTTTCGTCACCTGACTCCATATGTGCGGAGAGATGGAGCCAACAGCTGCTTTGGAGCGATTGGGAAACAGCTACGAGGATACACACACCTCAACCGTAGGTCGCTGAAGGTTATGCGACACCGCCCGATTTGGAGTTCAACTCTCTTGACTCCAAGAAAGACGCTTTCAACTTGAGGATGGTAGTTTAGCCGCTGCAAGCCGCAGAACAATAATTAGAGCATTTAAGAGTGTGTGTGTCACCTTTACTTGAGTCTCCTGATATTTTCAACCCAGCATTTCCTCAAAAAGCTGATATTGATCAAGCCAGAGATACTTCAAAAGTCCTCACCAACAGGACATCTCACAACGGTTTTAGGGGTATGAATGAGTAATGTTGTTGCGACAGCTACAAATGATTGGGATTAAGCTGCCTGCTAGCGAACGACGCTGTACTCGCTCCGTGTTTGTGAGTTTGTGTTTTTCCTGTGTGTGTAAACAGAGATTTGGTTTCCCCATATGGCCTTGTGTGTGTTTATACTACCCAGAGCAGCAGTCACCGCAGGGTGGGCTTTTATTAAAGAGTTGTAATGAGTGAGAGCCATCATGAGCCAGCTCGCCTATTGATTACCTATAAAGAGCACTCAGTGCAGACGTGCTGTGATCCATAGATAATGCTTTGCACAGGAGGCTCAACTTAGCCCGGCTCCAAGCCTCTGAATCGTCGCCCACGTCTCAAATTTTGTCGAGCAATTCAAATAGATCTGGTGTCGCTCTGGCAAATGGCTGTTTTCCAGGTTGGAGCCGATCAGAGCCTTTGCGGATAGGACTGAAACAGTGAAATGGTGACTTGGGAATCTCGGCTCATTTAACAAGCAAATTGTCTTTGCATTAACTCTCAACAGAGAATAGCATTCTCTGTAATCTTGCTGAACTCATGCTAACTGTACATTGGAAAAAGCAGCCTCAGTGCTGACTGAAAATGACGTCAAAAAAGCCAGACATGTCTTTCAGCAGCGTCTGTTCAGGGAAAATCAAATCCTCCCACAGAGAACAGCTAACAAGAAGGCAATCAGACAGAATAATGGAGTGGTAACGAAATGGCCTTTCAATCTTTATGTCAGTCTGGGCTCAGCCACCACACCAATAAGACATCAGCATACTAAGGGTGTCTGCAGACTTCTGCATAGCAACAACAATGTGACACACAGAATCCTGTTGACATCAACACACACACACAATACGTATATGCCTCGCGTCAATGAAAAGGTTACCTGATATTTGAATGCTGCTGTACTGATGATTTGCGAGGCCTACCTTTAACCAACAGCTCTTTTTTTAGTTTGTTAGCCTCTGGCATTGAACCGCTCTGTTCCCTAAGATCACTCCAAGCTGTGTTCGACAGCATTCAGCGGTTCTGTATTTGTGGAAAGGTAATTGGAGATGTAACCAAGCAAAGAGGGACAGCATCAGTCTGAGGATGATTATAAAGAAAGCCTCCTACTTGAATTTCTACACAATAAGAGAGCCATGGCAAAAGTTCAGGGAGTCTTAGACAATACAGATGATTCATTCCAAATCATACAGGCTGAATAGAAAGGCCATTTCAGTAATTAATACTTACGTTTGCTTCAGAAAATGTCTACATAGAGGAAAAAAATGCTCTTTTGTTGATGGAACTGTCTGATATAATTTCCCTGTGCAAGAAGTCATGTTTCTGTGTATGGTTTTCAGGGTCGTGTTTCATTGCCCTATTTTATTTCTAATGTTAATATTACTGCTACTTGCAGTATGATGAGTAATGATGAATAAATACGTGGTTTTAGTGTATTATAGGGATGTGACAGTGAGGACATTTTCCCACTAGTTAATAAACTCCAGACAACACTGGTGTTACCGATTACACCGGACATTTTTACAAGAAAAGATGGTGGTCAATATGTGTAGCGTGCTGACTCTGATCTTTACCGTCGGGCGGCTGTGTTTCTGGCCTCTCTGGTCGAGCTTTTGCTACGGGGCCGCAGGTTTCCACCCGGCGTTGCTCCGCGGTGGGCGCGTAATGTAGTCGGTGTGTGCCCGACCACCGTGTAACACCGGTAACAACAACTACTGCGGCAAGCTAGCTTCACAAACCAAGTACATTTACTCAATAACAGTACAATTTTGAGGTACTTTTTTACCTTTAATACTTTAGGTACATTTGTCTGGTTATACTTACATACTTTTACTTAAGTAAAGTGTGGTAATAGTACTTTTACTTCCATAAAGGATCTTAGTACTTCCTCCACTACTGCTCAAGCTGTATCCCTATTAGCTAACATGTGGACTACATCTACTTTCCACCAGTTTATTTAAATGTCCAAACTCCAAGTGCACAAAATCATGCACAACATAGTACCCTAAAAAAACAAGACATGAAGTAATAGTCACCACAAAATGTACACTACCTTTTCCCAGAAATCTCACAAGAGGCCCTTTTCACAGCAGCCATTTTGACATTTCATTGCAGGGTAAACACAGGTGTAATTGACAAAATGAATTATGGTCCAGTTCTATTTACTGTCACAGCCATTCCAGTGATCCAGCATGCACAATACCAGGGCTCTAGCCCACTTAAATGGAACCGGGCCATAGTTAATGTTATTAATTCCACCTGTCTTTGCAATGACATGTCCAAATGGCTGCTGTGAAAAGTGCCTATGCAGTTCTTGGCATGGATAGATGTGTAAATTATGCAACACTACACCAGTCAGTGGTGGTGCACAATGATGATGATTGATAAGTGTCTAAAGTCTCATTCACTTCTCACTATATATAGTGAATGAGTAAACAAGAGAGGTATAGTGAAGTATAGTGAATGAGTAAACAAGAGAGTGATATTGTACTTAGCTCCAGTGTAAACTGGCAAGATTCAATAGGCATTATCTCGGAATAATGGCTTTGTCAGTTGAAATTACAACACAGTCTTTCTTGTTGTGGGTATTATCGAAACCATGCCCCATAGCTGATCTGCTGCCAGGCTCTATTGACTATTGTTTGTTGTTCTCCAAACTAATGTTGCAGGAAAACTTGAGCCTACAAGATTTAGGCTGACTTGTACACGGCTACATGTAGGCTTACATATACCTTAGTATCGAGGCTTGTTTGGCTACACCTCACAAGGACTTTGCCCTATGAACTAGACCGTCTAGCAAGTTTGAAGCTAATTGTCTATCAAAGTGATGGAGGTGAAATGTGTTCCCTAATCATAATATGTACACACTAGGGCTGTCAATTGATTGCAATATTTAACCACGATTAATCACATGATTGTCCATGATTAATCACGATTAATCGCACATTTTTTATCTGTTCAAAATGTACCTTAAAGGGAGATTTGTCAAGTATTATCAACATAGGAGTGGGCAAATTTGCTTGCTTTATACAAATGCATGTATATATGTATTATTGGAAATCAATTAACAACACAAAACAATAACAAATATTGTTCAGAAACTCTCACAGGTACTGCTTTTAGCATTAAAAAAAATGCTCAAATCATAACATGGCGAACTCAAGCCCAACAGGCAGTGTGTCAGTGTGCTGACTTGGCTATGACTTGCCCCAAACTGCATATGATTATCATAAAGTAGGCATGTCTGTAAAGAGGAGACTCTTGGTTATGCATAGAACCCATTTTCATTCACATATCTTGAGGTCAGAGGTCAAAGGATCCCTTTGAAAATGGCCATGACAGTTTTTCCTCGCCAAAATTTAGCGCAAGTTTTGAGCGTTGTCTAGCCTCCTTCCCGACAAGCTAGTATGACTTGATACCAATGGATTTTTTGGGTATTCAGTATTTTCCCTCTATCTTTAAAACTGAGCCCGTTACAGTGTTTGTGTTGTTTTATTAGTTGCCAAATACTATACGCCACTTAAACAAGGGTAGGAGACATGAAAGAACAGGGAGTTGCGTCTCCCTGATAAACAACATGGCTAAAATGAATTTTGCACACTACGTGACTTCTTACAAAGTGAATTGTATAACAGATTCTAAAACAAATTTTCAAATGTCATGCTGATTTACAATGGCATTGAATCTACTATGCTTGCCAGCGCTGTAGATCAAGCTTGGGGATGGGGAAGCAGTGCAGCAGCTCTGGGAATGGACAGAAAACATACACTATGTGTAAGTACAGCCGGATAACACTGCTCCCCCCGAGGCTGGGGAACAGGGTGGTGAGATTGAGGAGTCACCCCATCACTAGTGATCCATGCAGGTCGACACACAACGCCCCCTTGACAAAACACACGAGTGCGCTGTATCGTTACAACACACACACACACGCACGCACACACACATCTCAGACAGTTCATTTCAATGCAAATAAGTGTTTGCCCCTCTTCTGGGAGGAGAGCTTGGCAGACTGAATTTTCTCGTCTCTATCATATGGAGGATCTAGATTGTATAGTGAGCTCTCGGGCAGAACCAAGCAGCCATGAGCGCACAGAGCGCGTTGCTTGCTTGAACTGATTTATTGAGTTTTATGTTAAGCAGTTTTTTTTTTATCCCGGCTTGTTGCATTTTCACTTTGTTCATGCGGGAAGATGCAGCCACGCTCATCGTGAATGATGCGTATTTGCATTGTCTTAAATTGTACTGCGTGCGGTTTAATTGTTTAGCGTCACAGAGTCGCGGTATTGTTACGCATATATATGGTCCACTCTGTACTGCATGCCTGCAGCATTACAGATGAGGCCGGATTCTTCCGCCCTCCCAGCGGGCCTTTGTCCTCAAAAGAATGGAGGCTCCTCACTTCATCAGATAGATTACAGCCAATTAAATGTGTCCATTATCACCCATTAATTACCGCCACCACTTCTGCTAGAAATAGGCCTGACCAAGCAACGGCCGTGGACGTGAAATTGACCCAAATACATCAAGATGAGTTTCCATTTTTTACCTCATTTTCCCAGCCCTCATCAACAGAGGCCTATCACTGAACCGAGTCATCCTTCACATCGATTCCCAGCGAGATGTGTATCGCTGGGTTGGCATGTATGCATGCAGTGTGTCTGCACATATATAAGCATGTATAAGCAGACGCATATACAACTGCACGGTGGATGCATGCACGTGTTCGTGCAAGTATGGGTTTGCATATCCTCTATACCTGATGTGTTCTTGTGTTTTTTTTGCTGCTGCACGTGCACGTGCTGTGTGTACGTGCTGTGCTATTTGAGGTCAGAGCTGATGGAGTGGGCTCCCTGAGAGACAGGCAGCAGCCCTGAAGGATTGACACTGTGTGACACCTCTCTCCGTCAGCCTGATTAGTCACCTCTTTGATGTAGCAGCCTATATTAAGGCTCTTATGTGGAAGACAGCCTGACACTTGCCTGCTGAATAGGTCTGATTGAGACAAATACAAAATCCCAAGTCGTATGAGCAACATAATACTGAAACACATTCGCCCCATCAGTGGGTCAAATTGCAAATACTTTTCTTCCAACTACTATGCCTTTTGGATGTACAGATTTGAGTGTGTGTGAGCAAGTTTCTTGTGTTCACAGTTGTTTGGAAGCGTTGCATGCTTGGCACTTGTAGAATTAGAGGAATTTCAGGGAATGTTAGCAAGATCAGATTTCCTCCCCGTGTACGCTCTGTCTTTCTCTCTTGTACTTTCTCCTTCTTTACAAGCTCAGGGGAGTCGACAGCTGCCCCCTAACCCAGAAATCAGGCATTAGAGGAACGGCCTGACAATTAGTGTGCTATTGCCTCACTGGGACGGGATCAGAGTAACAAGACAGACAAAGAGTAAAAAAAAGAAGGAAAAAGAGAGAGGTTTAAGATGTATTTTCTGCTCTTGAAACATATTAAGAAACATATTTAGGGTTTCACATTCAATCAGAGGTGTGTCTTTATAAACTTTGACGTGCCTGGTCACATCAGAAAGTGTCACGGTCAAATTAATTTGCCCTTTCCAGCGAAATATTTGATGCTGGAAGCTTGGTAACCTAGTAAATTCTCATGTCTCATTACTGACCGTTTGCGTGGTGTATAAAAGTGGTTCTATAGAATTGGATGGTGCGACTCAGCCGACATAATTCCTCCATTTTGGACTGTCGGCTCTCCGTTCCCTCAAAGGTCAGCACCGTCAAGATGACTTGCAGTTGGTCAACAGTGCTAATTCATATGTTAAAGTTCACCTGAGTTGAACCCCATGCCAAAGTACTGCATGAATTTACTTCAACTCTGCAAGTGAATACTGATTCTCGTCGTGACTCGTGGGTACCCGTAGAACCCATTTTCATTCACATATCTTGAGGTCAGAGGTCAAGAGATCCCTTTGAAAATAGCCATGACAGGTTTTTCTCGCCAGAATTTAGCGTAACTTTGGAGCATTGTTTAACCTCCTTCGCGACAAGCTAGTATGACATGGTTGATACCGATATATTCCTTAGGTTTTCTAGTTTTATATGATACCAGTGTCTTCACTCTAGCTTCAACAACCTCTGGAAGATTGATTGTGTTAATGCATTATAGAAATTAGTGGCGTTAAAACAAATTATTGCATCAACGCATTATTATTGCGTTAACTTTGACAGCCTTAATTTTGACACATAGAAGAAGAAAAGATAGAGTTGAGGTAAGTGATGAAGTGAAAAAGAGAAAAAAGTTTTAACCTGCTGCTGCACACGATTAGAAGCATCAGTGAAAAAAGTAACTTTGTATAAGTGTGTGCGTGCAAGTGTCTGAGAAATCAGACTTCCTAGCAGCTCTGTTAGTTCCACGGCTGTAGAAAACATTTTTACAAGATCAAAGCATTTAACACCCCCGAGGCCTGGGCACCAGCCAGCTTCCCCTCTACCCATTTCTTCACACACACACACACACACACACACAGTCATACAAGCGCACATAGTCCAACCAGACTTTCCACACACCTCCGAGGATTTTACAACACCGAAGTCACCCAAACATTGCACCTGGAATGGACCGCCACCAGGTCCTGAGATAAGAGCCGAAGCCCCTCAGCTCTCGTCTCCTGAGCGGCCGCCACGGCAGCAGAGTGGTATCAGCTCGACCACAGCTGACGCCACGCTCCCTCCTCCCTATCTCTCATCCCCTCACCCCCCTCAGGTGCTCTTTGACAGAAATAATTGAGGTAGGGAGGTGGTGAGAGGTTAATGAAGCACTCCCAACACACGGCTGACCTTTCCCCAGCCCCTGCGCAAATCATTGCAGCACAGTTTTTGGGACATTTTTAAATGAAAGCCTTTAAATAATTTATCTAACTATAGTTCCCGGAAGGCCCTTCATTAGAGATTGGCCGTGACATTTCCCTCCTCCCCCCCAGCTTCTCATACTTACCGCCTCACATCCAGTCCAAGAATATCACTGTTGATTTCTCTCGCCTTTGTCTCTCGTCTGCTGTCATTTCTGTCTCTCTGTCTTTGTCTCGGTGTCTCCCCCCTCTCTCTCTCTTTCTACATCCTCTCTCTCTCTGACATTAGTCGCATTAAAGATTGAGATCTCTGGTGTGTTTCACACGTGGCTGTGAAGTGACAGACGGGCAGTAGGACATGAGACTGGATTTTGCCGTTGTGGAGTGGAAATTGAGCTTATTAAATCTTTAAATGTGTTGGCTAACTGGAATAGATTGCAGGGAGGAAACAACGGGAAACGTGAAAACTGATTAATCGTCTGCTCGGGTACTAAGCTGCGCCGCATTGGCAACTAGCAAATCAACAAGTTCTCTCCTGTCTTATTACCTCTGTGTCATTTGAGTCCTAATCAAAATGAAAAATGTGACCATGGTGTGATTGAGAATCTGGCATACCTTGTAAAGGATTGAAAATAGCTGTGAGCAAACTCAACCTTCATGCCTACTTGTTACTGTACTGTATCTCCACAGGAAGCAGGATGCATGATATTGACTTCTGCTTCATGCCTGCTTGATTGTGATGAAGACAGATTTGTACACTATTAGACGAGCTTGTTTTCAGAGTGGGTGAAAAGATTCGGGTTCAGGTTCAGGGAGGAAATCAAAGCTGTTATTTAATAAACCCCTGTGCTAACAGATGGACATATGAGTGTGTCTGTGTAGACATAAATCAAACACACCACAACAAAGTCCCCCCTCTCGGCCTGGCGCATAGGTGTGAGAGATAAAACAAACTAGATCGGATATGTTAAGGGGAGAGTGCTGTCACTTCACAAGAAATGCAATTCATCAGGCCGATTTCACTGATGAAACAGAGGAAAATGAGACGTGACAACCGTTCGAGTTATACAATATTGATATTAGCGGAAATGTTATCAGATACAATGTGTGAGGCGCTGCAGAAACCCAGGCGTCCCAGGGGGACGAGCCGTAGTAAGGCAATATCCACTTGTCTCAGACACTCTCATAACTTGAACAGCTTCTGTACGGCTGTGGGGAGTCTCCGAAAATTCTGGCGAGTCAGTTTAGCAGGCGTCAAATAGTGAACGTGATTGAACCTTCCCTGTGTGGTGGTCGACAGAACTTATACACAATACAACCAAAGCAAATTGACAAAACATATTCGCCAATTTCATAACCAAAACACTGTACAATGCACTGCATATCCAGAAAAATAAGCATATTAAAAAGCACATTTATCAGTTTGACAACATGCACGTTGCATTTAGAAATGCAAACACAGAAACACTATCCACATCGGTCTATGTGTTCGTCTGGCAAGAATAGGTAGTGAAATTATTTTGCTTGCAAAACACTATAGTAAATAAAAATAAAGTGTTAAATTTAACCATCACACTGACTTACAACAACCTGTACAACCGTGTCAAAGTCACCCGCGCGTGTTCCCATTCTTGTGGCCATTTTTCAGTCGCTATTTTTCATGGATGTTATGCTATGAAGGAAGATGAGCACCATTCTTTATTCTGTTTACAAAGCTCTGATTGTTTTTTCTAAACGGGGGGAAAAAGCCTCCAATAGACACAACACCGATCAGTTTAAACTGCTAAACAAAAGAGATGGGGGGCAGCGATTCAGAGGTGTGTAGTATATTAAACCATACTTGCCAACCTTGAGAACTCAAAACCAAAATTTGAGTTTCAGAGACCTTGTTTCCTGCATTCTGGTGACTTTTAAAGAATCAATTAACAAAATAATAAGTACACTGCAATAGAATTTTTTGTTAAATAGTCCTACTTTTAATTTTACATTTAATTGTCAGGAAAGAAAACTGAATAATTCGCCCCTCTGGCGTGAACTTGGCATGAATCTCTGGTATAAACTAAACTAATATTCATCGGTTTTCATTCAATCATTCATTTTTTGACCCTGCTTGAGTATGTCTTTCTTGAAGTACTCTCCATTTCTCTCTCCGTCTCTCACTCACTGAAGGTCCTTTCAGACACAATGTGACAACGGCACCACTGCGCTCTGAAACCCATTATTTCCAATGGTTCGCACCACGCCACAACGGCTTTGCTGTGATGTGCGGCGAACGCAGGTCAAACTGGACCGCGGTTTTCACGAGCAGCTCTCCTCTGCCGGGAAAAGACATTTGGTGTAGCTCTATTGTCGGGTGGAAACAGTAGAGCTTATAGACGCTGTGCAGTGCCAGAAACATGTTGCGATAACGAAAAGGAAAAAAAGAAATCAGGAGAAATGTGGGAGAATTGTGACTCCGGGAGGAAACCGGGAGATCGCAATGAAAAACGGGAGTCTCCTGGGAAAATTAAATTGGGTACCTTGACTGGCAAGTGAAGACATTGCTCCTTTTCCAAACATGTTACAGTACCTGTTTAGATGTGATGAAGAACTTGTTCATGTGATTGTTTTATATTGGGGAGCATGAATGATTAGAGTGGCCGTCTGCTTGGTGGGTCTATTCACCAATATGTTTATAAAAGAGTTCTGTACATAGTGCTTCAATTTAACTGTGAACTTGGCATCACCTCTGCTTGAATCTGGTAATTAAGTGGTTAATTTACTAAACTCTTTTTTTTCCGACTTTGTTGCTGGCCTCCATGGTTTGGTGTTGCAGGTTTGCTGCAGTATCTAAAATACCTGCTGCCACTACCCCATCATTTTAATCTGACTTCCAATGTTGTTTTGCAATTACATGCCACTTTTGTCTGTAATTCACTCGTCATGAGGTTATTATACCATGTGGCATTACCACCATGAATCTTTTATTCACTTCATTAGTCAGGAAGTGTTTTCACTCCCTTAATATATCATCTCTGTTGCTCTCTTGCGATATCAGAAGTTCTTTTTATTACCCAGAAACAAGGGCAGATTTATGCGTTTGTCCGGAACCGAGGCAGGTGTGGTTTACAGTGTGCGTTGTGAGGGATGAATTGTGAGCAGGATTAGTTTTCAGGGCGACAGGGAGGACTAAGAGGAGAGGGACTAAAAGGAGAGGAGAGGAGGATAGTCTGGTTGTCTTTTACCTTGTGCTGCGGTGGATGCAGGCAGATATAATAGGGAAGGACTGCTTCATTAACTCTCAGGGTCCACGGCCAGGGTCTGTCTGTGGCTGTCTGTGGCGCTCACCTTGGAAGAGTGCTGCTCTTGCTCTTTTTCTCTGTCTCTGGCTCTCAGTTTATGTCTAGTCTGTTCTGCTCCTTTCTTGCCTTTCTAAGGCCAGCATTTGTATTAATACCGGGGGGTGGAAGCCATGGGAGATGCATCGGATTGATGTGTACATTTCACTTACATGAAGATAGATGGGCTAATTATCGACCGCCATGAAGGCCTGTAGAGGAAATAACCTGCTGACTCACTTAAATTTTACTTTGACAATTTTGGATACAACATAGTAGTTTCAAATGATAAAATAACGTTGGATACATCGGTGTATTACAGAAGGAAGGCAGGTTGAATGGCCCATTTAGACTCCTCTAATGTGCTTTGAATCGAAACCCACTCATGAGATTAAACCATAAAAATGAAGTGTGTTTGTACCCAGATTCTACTAAGCAACAATGCATTTTAACAAGTTCAACCTCACAGACTTTAATATTTCTTGTGGCTGCATGATTGTATTTTGATTATATCCTGTGGCGTGTGCATCGTGATACGCTTTTCTTGTGTATTTCAGATGGAACAGAGGGTAAAATGCACTGTTAGTTGCTGCCTTGAACACATTAGTTCACAGCTCCAACCTGTTCCCATTCTCAGGTCGTACAATACAGACGTTTTTCCGGTATCTCAATAGGCACATACCGTGTGTCTGTGATAAACACATGACTGCTTTAGGTCTACCAACTAATAAATTATGGCCATGAGTTTGGCTGTCACTGGGGAACATGGTTTGTTCATGAATTCAGAAGACTTAAGCCATGGGAAGTATGTTTGCTAACATATAAAACAGAAATGGAGCTGGGACTTCACACTCCATGTTGTCATTGAAAAACTGATAATCGGCATTTATTGTAGAATTGTGTTGTAGGATTTCTGTTTGCTAGTGATAGTGTACATACTTATGTATACTTGTATCAGTAAGAATCGTAGCTCATAAGCTCATAAGGTTAAATCATTGTACCTGTGTTTCGTGCCCTTTCCTGTCATTGTCGGAGCTATGACTTCCTATTTATTGATGTCTTAACTAGGAGAAGGAGCTTTGTCAACACCTGTTAACTAAAGGATTTTTTCTTTATATCAAATAAAGCAACTTTATGCATTGACATAACTCAGAGGGTGTTAATTAATAATACATGTGATATAATGTATTCAGTAATGGCTCATAGTGAGTACAGACGCCAAAGGGTACTTTTTACGTCTATTGAGACGCCGGCTGGTTTGATAAAACGCCGGTGTTGCACGACCTGCGAACGAGAACGCGTTGACAGTTCTGTTTTTAAGATCTAAACATTTTTAGTGTCGGAGTTTCTGCCTTCCATTTTTCACACACACACATTAGCATACACACACCCAGAAGTATCACAGTAAGTAATTGGATGTTAACCAGCCTGGAATAAAACAGATGGACGGCTGCGCTAGAGCACCAAACACAGGAAATGGATTTAGCCCCTCCACCCCCTACTGTTTTCCCATAATCCTTTACTGTCCTCAGTTCTCCCACTATTACACACCGACGTACAATGATAGACTTTACACACACCCTTAAAGTCCTACTGAAGTCACATTTAGTCATCTATTTTTGTAATCCAAAATAATGTAAACGTGATTTTTAAATTCATTGTAAATAGTTTTTTATTATTAGAAAGGAATAAAAGATAGTCTTCGAGGAAATATCAGAAATAATCCTTCTTGTCTCAGCTGGCTGGAGGGGCGTGTTAGTGTCTGTGTTTGATTGACAGCAGCTGACAAGCTGCCAGAGTGGCGGGTTTACACCGTAGGGAATGAGAGAAAGTAAACACACTTGTAGCCTCCATGTCATGAGAAAACGGCTTGTTGTTAGTGGTATTGGAAGAGTAACGCCAGAAACACACCAGAGCCACGGCGACGTGCGGTCTGCGGCGGCCGCTCCGAGCTTAGCGAGCTGCGGTCTTTTTGATTCAGCGGCGAAGTGCAGCCAAACTGAAAGTTGGGGATAGTTTAACTTTTAGTTAGTTAGTTGGATATGACAGTCTGATTGGGCTATAGTATATGACTGCTGCAGCAGCCCATCAATAGTAACCATACCATCCATGGTCCAACTGTCACCAGCATCATTTAGCGATTTACCACACTGACATTGAATATTCACGTATCTTATGTGCTGCAAATCTCAGTGTGAAAGCCTCTGTTAAACTCGCTACACAACAGCTTTTCTGCATTTTTCCGTTTCTCTCCATATGTGACAGCGTGGTTCTTTCCCCCAAAAGAGGGCGTGGCCTTGGCGATGACGCAATGCTGGTCTGATGTACGAGAGAACGCTGACGTTACTGCTTTTATGCTAGATTTGATTCCATCCATCCATCCATCCATCCATCCTTTCTTCCGCTCATCCGGGGCTGGGTTGCGGGGGCAGCAGGCTAAGTAAGGAATTCCAGACTTCCCTCTCCCCAACAACGTTTTCCAGCTCTTCCTGGGGGATCCTGAGGCATTCCCAGGCCAGAGGAGATATATAATCTCTCCAGCTTGTTCTGGGTCTGCCCCGGGGCCTCTTACCAGTTGGATGTGCCCGGAAATCCTCCAAAGAGAGGCTTCCAGGAGGCTTCCTGATCAGATGCCCGGACCACCTCAACTGGCCCCTTTCGACGCAAAGGAGCAGCGGCTCTACGCTGAGCTCCCTCCGAATGTCTGAACTCCTCACCCTATCTCTAAGTCTGAGCCCAGCCACCCTTCGAAGGAAGCTCATTTTGGGCACTTATATCCACGATCTCATTCTTTCGGTCAGTACCCAAAGCTCATGACCATAGATTTGATTGGCTGTATCGAAATAAGGTCTCCATCTGTAGACGGATACAGGAACGGTATTCCGGTGAATTAATGCAAAACTAGGGGGCGCCATCATGAAAATCTAAATTTTCTCCTTGTTTGCTTCCTCCAAGGAGAAACCTGTTGGTACAGCTGTACTTCATCAATCGCCCTTCCTTTTCTGCTTTCTGTGTATTGCTGCAACTTTCCAAGAAGAGATATTTATTGGAGATAGGTGTCTGTTTGCCACAGCCCATCCACTGCAGCACGATGCCAACCTGGAGCAGGAGATGAGGCTCTCCTTTCCTACAGAGCAAGCAAAAAAAGTGACGTTATTTTTCTGTACATGTTTGTGTGCATGTGTGTATATGCACTTGTTAATTTGTCTGTCTGCCATCCTCACTCCAGATAACGCACCCCCCTCCCCCTGAGCTACTTGTTTATTTAGCACAATGACAGCCTTACATATTGCTGCTGTTGCCTTTTTTGTTGTTGTTGCCACTCACATTGATAATTTGCTTTTTTGTTAACTGACTGATGTAAAGTGGGCTAATCCCTTTATGAGAGGAGAGGGTGAGGCAGAATTTGTCAGCGAGTGTTTGCTAATGAATCAAGCTTGTATCATCGGTATGCACAATGTGTTATTGTGTAATGTGCGCCCGGGTGTGTGTGTTTTGTCTAGGAGGGAGCGGGGCTAATTTCCACCCTGCTTGGGTCCTAGAGGACTAAGCTACTTTTGACCTGATAAGCTCATTAGAATTCCACACTAATTACAACAGGCCCTGTTTGGCTGTCACCAGATGAGAACAACAGGTCCCAACCACATCAGCCTACCTAAGAGAGAGAGAGAGTAAAGTAAGGGAATAGAGGAGAGGATGGATGGATGATTGAAGAGAAAGAGAGAGAACAGGAGAGTGTAAGAAGAAAGGGAAATGAGAGTAAGGGGAAACAGATGGAGGGTGAAAGGAGTTGTTCAGCTGTAAAGGTGTGGATGGAAAGCTGATTAAGCAAATTGGTACAATGAGAAGTAGGAATTACAAATAGAAAGTCCTACAGCTTTAATGCAGAGAAAGAAAGACAATGACAAGAGGCGAGAGGGAACGGGAGATTGTAAATTAGCCGGGCCGCCGCAGAGCGTTTTCTCTGACTTGTCGAGGCTAAACTGAGGGCAGCAGGGAGTGGGGCCCGATATGTCAGAATCTCCCTGGCAACCAATCCTTCAGCCGCCCACACACACACACACACACACACACACACCACAAGCAGCACCCTGTTGAGACCAGTGTGTTGTTTGTATCCCGGCCCAGATTAAATCTAAGGCAGGCCCGGAAAATTTACAACAGGGTCTCTCCGCCTTTTTCACATGTTGAAAACACAGACTGGCTCTCTTTTCACACACTTTTCCTCCCTCTTCCATCCTCCAATTCCCTCCAACCCCTTCCTCTCTTTCTGTCTTTCTCGCTCTCCCTATCATATGTGCCCTTCTTGTCTCTCTGTGTTTTTTTTCTCTTGTAACTCCGACTGCAGCGCCCGCAGTGAAAAGGATCACTTGTTTCCTTCCAGTGCATATGTGTGGTGTCTATTTGTATGTGCACTTGCATGTGTACAAATGTGTGCATTAACATGTGTGAGCGTGGGCTGTGCTGTGCTGACTCGGGGGCAAAAGCACTCACAGTGGGACCCGTCTGCCTCGACCTCTATTATTCCCTTCCATTTGCTATTTCCTCTCACACTGCCGCAGAATGTGAAAGGGAATTATTAGAGTATGTCGATTTGTTCTCTATGTCAATATGAAGCATCCCTCTAATCCCGCTCTAGTGCCACAGTCTGTCATTCAGTCACTCTGCTCTGCGATAGTCCAAAGCCACTAGAGAGACGGAGGCCTCACTCATTAACCAGGCTTTTCTAAGAGACAGCGAGCAAACCCCCGAAGGCCACAGCCTGTGTGTGCGAGACATGGGCTAGATTGTTTATGTGTTGTGTATTACGCGAGTGTCTTCTTTCGCGTGGAGACATGACACGTGTGTGTTTGTATTTGATGTCTAGCTTTCTCCAGGGTAGTGTCTGCGCTGCCCCTGGGTAGCAGCTGGTGGGTGGGCAGAGCAGAGCAGAGCGGAGCAGAGCGGAGCAGAGATGAGTGGGTTAGCCCCTGGCACAGATCTGCACCTTGGGACCAGTAGCTGCTGGCGCCAGCCATCTCTGGCACCGACTCGTCCCCGGCCGGTCCTCCAAAGGCTGAGCCCCTCAGGAGACGCACGATTGCAGATGTCCACTTGTGTGGCAAAACTGTTAAAGATGTTATTTTTTGTGTTTTTGTGATGAAATTGTGTAACCGTGTGGTGTAGTGTGTTGAATGCGTGATGAGGTTTGTGTGGCACCACGTGACGAGCAGTTTGTCCTTGGAAGCTGAGGCCGCGTATAGCCCTGGCAGGAGAGGATGGGGATGGTTGCCTCTACTGGGATGACACTTAATTGGACTCCTGTCAGCGTTTGGCTGTCTTTCACTCTACTCACTTCCCTCCCTCTCTGCTACAGTATCTATGTCTCCACCTCTGGTGCTTCCTCTCTCTCTCTCTTCCTATGCTTGTGTACATTTGTTCCTCCTCAGCTTCCACCCCTTCCAGACTGAAATGCTCTCCACGGCCCCACCTATTCAAACTCCCCCGTCTGTCTGTCTCTCTTTCCGTCCCTCACGCTCATCCCTCCCTCCTAATTTGAGAAACAGCAGAGGGATCGATTGGTGGTCGCAGCCTCTCATCTCCCCGCCCTCCTCGAATTTATTATTCTCTCAAACACTCACACACTGATGGTCCCCCGGAGGGTCGGGCTGTGCAGCTAGCTACCAACACACATGCACACACACACACACACACATATAAGGCACAGATGTTGATGCATTACCACATCACTGTAGAAGAACACACAAACTAGGGCACACATACACACGGCGTCGACTCATACATTATGGATATGCACAGACGAGAGCAAGATGTATTCACACATGCACGTTAATTTAAGCAAACACAGACAGTCTCTGTCACAGGAATCAGTATGAGCTAGGGGATCCTGGTCTGACTCAGCATTTCACATGCTGGTAACATTTCAGCTACATCTTGATCAGCTGATGGCATAGTTTTAGCACTGAGCCTAATGGCGCAATGGGAGGTTAGATAACCATACTGGGAGATACAGAGCTGGGAGTGTTGTATCTCTCAACAACTTTTCAGGAGTTTGTTCATTCTGGTTATAGAAATAAGAGATTTTTTTACAGGTGGCGTGATTGCATACAGAGTAACTAGAAAAGATGGGAGTGGATGAGGGTTGGATCGAGGTGGCACAAATTGAAGAAAAGATTCGTCCGTGCTAGTTGAATTGATATTGAGCAAAAAATTCCTCGCTTATTCCAACCTGCGGGACTTCAATCCATGAACGTCAGAAAGAAAAATGAGAGAGCGTGTCGTAAATTTGTTTCAGTTTCCGCTGGGGATGAGGGGGGACATGTCCTATTCAATTTTCAATATCCTATTTTTGTCCACCTCACTTTTATGGTTTTAGCTTGATTTTCTCTCTGAACAGCGTCCGTCTACTGTCTTGCCAGTTGTTACCATCAAAGCAGTAAGCTTAACAAGCAGCAATGCGTACTTGGGGGATTTTGCCCTGGGGTTGGCCTCTCAGGCAATATACAGGATGTCCTACCTCAGTGGTGAAGGTTGTTAGGGTTGAATGCAGCCCGAAAGGAATACCTGCAGACAGTATTCAAGGCTGACCAACTTAAAAAAATGCAATCTTTATTTGTATTGACCGATACTAGAACTGAGCAGTCAAAAGATAAAAGAAAAGCACAGAGCTCTTAATAGTAAAGATGTGCATACAGTGAGTTATCAGTTATATATGATGAAAGTATAAGGAAGCTAAAACATATTTTAAGGGATAGAGCATTAACACTACAGAGATTTATATAATATTTCTATTTTTTGCTACACTAGTGACATTATAAAAACACAATAAACAGTTTTATCATAACTTGTTAGTTGCTAGGTTGATTTAAATGCACATATAACAAACTAAAATAAAGTAAAGTAAACAAGTCGCCATTACTGCGGTGGCATCTCCCTACGATACACACACACGTTTGATTACAAGCTATCCTAAGAAGTGTACAAATTTCTACTTTTACCTTTACTTTCTATGTAACATTACTTTTGACAAAGATGTCTAGGAGTTTGGGGAAAAGCCTGAGCAGTTCTCAGCTGCCTAACATTATCCTGACATGGTGAAACAAGTAACGTCAGCTAAGTTAACACTGCTCAGCTAGCGTAGCTAACATTAGCGGTCTAGGGTCCCACAGAATAAATGAAGTCAGTCAACTAAGTGTGGCGTTAATGTGAAATCTAACGTTAGTTGTTCTAACCAGGGCAACCTAATGACCACGAAGTAAACTTCATTAATCGGTCATCATCACAAACAGAATACGTACAAAGTTTCTGCTAACCGTGTTAACTGATGACACTCAGTCAAATGCGTCGTGGTTGCTCGTATAGTGACGGCAGCTGTTGACAACACGAACGGAACATGTAGGTGTCCTCGTAAAAGCCTTCAATTTGACTTTAATCCATTTTAAATACATACTCATTTGTGTTTATTATCTATACTAACCATTTACATAAGTTACTACGAGCAACTACGGACGCTTTCAGCTGAAATTCACCAGTTAACACGGTTAGCAGACAGTGAGTCACTACGACTTACCACCGCAATAATGGCGGCGCAGCCAGATTGCGGAACACACAAAGTGGTCACCGGATTTGTCTATATATATATATATATATTTATATATATATATATATACACACACAAATATCAGCAAGCATTCAGCCCTTGAAAATTCACTTTGCATTCAACATTTAAGTCCTTTGAACCTCTTGTTTTTGGTTGCTTCATTTTAGTTATGTGGGAACTGAATGTTGCACCGTTGCACATACTGCAAGTCACCCTCGATAAATAACCTGGAATTTGAAAATACTAGATACTGTTTTCAAGGGGAATTTATTATATTCAACACTAAAAGGACCCCAACAGATGATTCTGAATGAAAAAGCTTCATAAATACAAAAGGAAGAATTTGAAGTGAGGAGGTTGTCTTTCAGCAACAGTAATAGGCAGCATGTTGAGATCCTCACTGCAGGGCTACAGTTCATATCCATACCTTCAACTGTCTGTGTGTCTGTACCTCAGTCCTCCCTGTTGACTCTTCACTTTGTTATTTTACACTCAGGCTTGTGGTGTGAGCGGAGTGATTTGTTTGACGAGATGGTTATTAAGAAAGCGTTTCTCGTCTACGTGAGGCTGCTGGCCTTCATCAATTCCCCCCCGAATCTGGCAGAGCGCTGTCGTCCTCTCCTCCCTCCTATTTATGACTCTGCTTTGACTCAGACCGCAACTTCCAATTTACACACCGCCACAAATCACCCGCGCTAACTTTGGGAAGCTGAGTTGTCTGTGTTGTAAGAAGGTTTGATGGTGTGAGCGAGGCTAATAGACTGACGCAAAGAGAGTGCAGGTAGGTTTGCTTGATGCGTAGTACTGAGGAACTTGTTTTCAAAGGTTGGCTGATGATACTGAGAGCTGTAGCCAGATGGGTCGGAGGACATCATTATGTGATTTTGTTCTCCCTGGTGGATTTCAGTATTGAGAAAAGACTTTTGTCATATTTTGCCATGGCGTTGTCTTTATATTTTTGTCCATCTTTAGTAGAAAGCAAAGCCAAATCACATTGATGAGTCCAGGGCCATCCTCCCCTTGGAATTAAAATTAAGTCTGAAAATCTCTACTTTATGACAGACTTAATATGTTTCATTAGCCGTTTAAATCGCTCTAGCCAAGTAATTTACCTTACATTTAACACTGACCGTCTTGACTTTACTTTAAGTCTAGATCCCGATCGCTACCTTTCATCAGCTTAAGTCTCCCTCAGATGTCGACTCCTCAGATGTTTCAGTCTGATTGAGGAAGTGAGGTGAATTGAAGATGATAGGGAAATATTCTGCCTGTGTTGTGTTGGAGTTCTGCAACTTGACACATGCAAGATATAACCATCTCACCCGCCTGGTTATTTAGGGAGACGAGTTTGAGTGGAACCCAGCCACATGTGCTCAACTATCCCAATATCTTTGCTTAAAGAGGCCAGATTAGTAACGAAAGTATAAAAGCTGATGTTACAGAAGCTACAAAATTAGGCCTATACTGTGGTTTGTAGTTTATGAAATAATCATAAGCATTATAATCTCATTCTTGCACAAACATCTTATCATAAAAAGATCATTAAAGGACGGAACATAAAGACAACATAAAAGAAGTAACACAAACTAATGATTAGAGAAACTCATGCATAAACAAGCATGTAAAAAGGGATTTCAAAAGATTATGATTATATTGCCAAATTGCACCAATTAAAGTGCATGGCCGTACATGACAAACACCCAGCCACCTTAAGCTTTTTTTAGACTCTTAGCTGGGTCCCCGCTTGTGAATAGCAAATCTGCATGTTCCTAACAAAGAGAAGCACAGATTAGAGTTTTCATCTCTTGTCTTTAATTTTTCAGATATTGGCTCTCAAACAGCGAGGACATGCCTTTGTTTATTCAAAGCTGCCTTTGAAAAGTAGCATGAGGAGAAGATGTGAAGGAGTGATTTGTTTGATAGCATTGCACGCACACAGACACACACACACACACACACACACACACACACACCGGGCACAACACGAGCCCATATCACACAGTGCCCCAAGGATGGCAGGCTTTCACTTTTAAAAGACTGTTATGGAAAGCCCCATTACAGTGCAGAAGGTTTCAACCTCAATTATATGGAGAATATATGGTAGTCAAGCTGCTAATGAAAATGGAGGAGAGTGTCTACTCTAGCAAACAGCTTTCTGTGAAAGATGGGGGAAGTAATCTATTCTCTTTACGAGGAGCAGTACTTTTTTCCCCTCTGATTGCCACAGCTTTAATGAAGAGCTTACATACCTGAGGGGAATGATTCAGGAGCAAAGCATCGGCCAACATATTGGATGTTGCACTAAAATGGAAGCCGGGACAGCAGATCTTTACATTACATGTGTGTCTACGCCTGTGTGTGGTTGTTTAAACCTATTGTTGATGCTTCCTTCATATGCTCTTTGTACACGGTGGATGTGTGAGCTCATGCAAACAAACCTACCCAACCACTGACGCACGAACACACTAGATATGCAAGCAGATCCAAACATGTGATGGAACACAGGAAGGTGAAAATATACAATACATTCACCCATGCATGCCTTTGTGTCTTGACACCTCGTGGTTGTTGTGTGTGTGTGTGTGTGTGTGTGTGTGTGTGTGTGTGTGTGTGTAGCTAGTCAAGTGAAAACAAAGACGCACGTCATGAGCAGATACTTGTCAACATTTTGACGTCCTATATGTCATCCTGCCAAGCTCTTCATGCCCGTAGAACATGAAAGAAGATCGCCTTTTTTGAACTAAAAGCAAGCTGTACAGAGTGAGTCCAGGGAGTTCTTGTACAAGCCTACTTCACATTGAAGCTTTGTACCTTGAGAAGCATTTTTATATTCTCCAGAGCAGGAAACCAGTGTCTGAAAATGCACCCGATTTGACAGTTATCAGGTCATTAAATAGGTGTTATCAGTCGCTATAAGCACCATAGATGTGGGTGCCTGATACATTGTAAAAGTGAAAGTGAAACTTAAAAGCAACACGTTCTAACATGTTGTAAAACTGAATGAAACGTCACGTTTTGAACAGAAACAAAAAGGCTTCATTAGGTTTCGGCAAAAAACAGTTAAGTTTAGGGAAAAACATTGTGTGTTGGATAAAATAACCATGAATACAAAGACAACTACAAATTGTTGGTTTCACACGGGATGCGAACTCCGGTCTCCTGGGTTAAAACACTGTGTTTTGTCGGTCTGTCTATACTACAGCACCCGACTTCTGCTTCTGCTCCTGTCATAATTACTATGGTTGCTAAAAATAGCCGTTGTCTTCTTTTATACCTTCTTTCGGTGATCTACCATGTGAATAGATGATAAAACCTACTAGTGGGTGTAGTAGGCCCCTATTGACCAACATCTATGGGGCTTATAGCGACTGATAACGCCTATTTAATAGCCTGACAACAGTCTAATCGGCTAATCGTAACTCCTAAAGCACTGGTCCATCTGCGTTCTTTTCAGTTTTTTTCAAACATTACATTACATTAACAGCCACTCAGCTGTTAGCAAAAAGCAGTGACGTAGGTTACCAAAGTAAGCTCATCAATAAGTTCTAAATAATGTGACCGCTAGCACTAGCTGAGTCAGCGTTAGCTGTCCTGAGTATGGAAATAACTGAAAGGGTTATTTTGGATTTTTTAAAGTGGGGTTGTTTGTATACTCCAGTGTTCTGCGAGATAAAATTATTATTTTTGTGAATGGAGTCTGGTGGCTTTGAAGAGAGCTATATAACGGCTTCAGTTCCCCGTCGGAAAGGGCGTTCTGGTGGCAAGGTAAAGCAGCTGTGGTTGGCAGCAGCAGAAAAGTGTATTTTAGCCACCTAAATAAAATGAATATCAGTTTAAGTCTACGCTATATTTAGAATACTTTCACAGCTTTACCTTGCCATCAGACATTCCTTTCCGACGGGGAGCTGAAGCTGTTATAACGCCGTCGTCAAAGCCACCAGACCAGATTCCATTCGATCGGTTAGTTTGTTTGTGTCTTTGTGTGACATAATGTCACATAGACATTGTGTAAATATGCCAGGGGTGGATTTGGCATAAAAGTGGGTGGAAACAATAAAACGGTATAACAATCCAACACTTTATGAAGGCGATGCCCTGATAAAGGTTGGTGATTTAAACCAGACATTATAACAGAAATGGAATGAAATGCCTGTGAGCATTTCTATTGGTTGTATATTCCCAAAGTGTTAAGCAGTAGTCTGCCTCCATGGAGCACTGAGGTGCTAACAGAATGCTCTCTTTTAATTTTCATTTGCTGTAGTTGTACGTCATGCTGTTGTTGTAAACTTGGCGCACTTAAAATGAGTAACTATCGTTAGATGAGTTAATTGATTCTGTACAATAAAATCAGTTCAGGAATTGGCAAGGTAACAAATTTATATGAAAAATACATTATGATCTTAGCAGCTGGTGGGTATATTTATTTCATTTTCAGATTTTTATTGTTTACCAGCCCTCAGAAGGTGAAACAAACCCTAATCTTTGACGCTAAGTAAGAGCTCCTGCAGACAATGTGCAATCAGTGTTGTTTACACTGCAGCTTTCCAGCAATCGAATCCAATCAAGAGAACTATGCCTGCATGCCTGTTTTACCTGTGGTCAAAAGAACAGCTTGTTTTGTTAATCATTTATCATAAATATTGGTCTCGGTGATATCGACTGACGCACAAGAACTCTGTCTAGACTAACGTCTTGTACAAAACTCGAGCACTGTTCAGAATAAAGAGAGAGAACTCCAGTAAGTCAGGTCTGGGCTGTGAAAGATCACGCCCGGGTTAATACATCAAGCCAGAGGGAGATAAAGACAAAGAGAGAGACAGGAAGAGGAAGAGGGAGAAATAAGATTTCATTTAAGAGCGCGTGCCGCTGCCTCGGAGACAGTGCAGTGATGTGAGTCTGACCTCTGGAAGGAAAGCAGCAGCAGGGGTCACCGAGGTTGATCCAATTCTGGGCAGTCAGTGCCAACACTCTGATTAAGAGGTGATGAAGAGGGCAGGCCGACCATCATCTCTGCAGGCGGATTCGCTCTGGGCTGCATGTGGGGAGGGAGAGACGAGGAACAGAGAAAGTTCAAGCGAGATCATCAGCAAAGGCACTAAAATTACTTTAAAGTTATTGGCTGCTCATGATACTTGAATATTTTTTTGTCTGTTTCATTACTTTATTGATTCAACATCATATCAGTGTGATCTCTTGTGCATTGACAGATGATTCATTCTGTTTGTATTATTAATTTAGGCAAGGCTATACAACTTTTAAAAGGAAGAAATAACAGTATTTCTCTTACAAATGAAATGCACCATTGCTCAATTCGGTTCACTCTGAGGTTTAGTTGCTACAGCCTTACCTGGTCTGGTATGACCAGTAGCTCATGGAATCTAATGGTAGCTAGTTATTAGCAAACTTCTCATAAATATTGTATGTAACCAAGAAGTGGACGAATTAACCGTGACGTCACCCATTGGTTTGTGGACTGCTGTTTTGAAGCCTCGAGTTTGGCATTTTGGCCGTCACCATCTCCACCACCTCTCATGTCACTTCTGGTTGCAAATAACCAAGATGGCGACGACCGAAACCAAGATGGCGACGGCCAAAATGCCGAACTCGAGGCTTCAAAACGGCAGTCCACAAACCTTCTTATATGCACTCTTTGGTAGTTTAGCCTGGTGCCTATGAGGAAGTAATGTAATCTGTTCATATTAGTTCATTGTAGTCAAAAGTTAAACCCGGACAATATTTGCTCTTGTGTTAAAACAGAGAACTGAGCGCCCCCTTGGATGGAAACTTTTGCCTTCATACATGTTATTTTAAAATAGAATTAGCGGCGTGTTGTCCTAGTGGTTAGGTGGCCTCGATTTGATTCTAGCCAGACTTCTACCCATGTTTCCTGTGCGATTCTATTAAAGTTCTCGATGAAATACAGAATTAAAATGGACTGAAATGAGATGCAAGACTGTAAACAAGGAGAGGAGAGATATCGTTGATAAAGAGAGGAAAAAGAGAGACGACAGATCAGTTTCCCTCTGCTTCAGCACAGAAACAAGAAAAACACTGAGGTCAGAGGAAGTGCAATCGGTGTCTCCTCCCAGCCAGTGAGCCAGCCAGAGTATCGGCAAGCATGCGTCAGCGTGTGTGCGTGTATGAAGCGGTGGGGGGTAGATGGCGTGGTGGTGGTGGTGGCGGTGGGGAGTTCCCCCGCTGAGCCAAAAGCTGGGCGACTGCTCAACTCTAATTAGGCCTGTCTCAGCAGCCTTCCCCCACCCGGGGTTCCTACACCTCGCTTCCTACCTGTCTGTCTGCCAGCCGGCCCAAGCTGGGCCAGGACTCCTCGGCACACACGCAACTCACAATAAACACACAGATGAAGTTTTTATGTTTTTAAATCAGACTGTGAATCTGTCCTTTGTTGCTGAAGATATAGACACAGGTAGGAGACAGACCACAGTGAAACCGGAGCGAAGCACAAATAGGCCAAGCGACAGCCGTAACGCGCAAAGATGGAAGGGAGGCCGGCATGCAGAGAGATGTGAGAGAGTGCGCGTTAATCCACGCCGCGTAGCATTTCCTCTGTAAATCTGTGTGCGTTTGAACTTTTCAAGGGGAGGATGGCAAGGAGCGATCGGCCACTCTGTAAATGTCAGTGGATCTGAGCAGCCAGACAGCCTCGCGCCGTCGCCTGCCACTCACTCTGTCTCTGTCTGGGTGCTGTTTTTTTCATCCTCTCCTCCCCCATCCTCCGTGTCCTGCCCTCTCCTACACTTTTATTATTGTCTTTTATTTCTGCCTCGCCGTCGCCTGCAGGAAAATAGCACATCCTGTAATAGACAAGGCTGTTTTTTGTTTCCCGTGTTTCTCCCTCTTTCCTCTCCCTTTCTCAGAATCTCCGTTGCAGCCTTATCCAACCTCAGTAGCGACCTCTCTCCTCACATTACTCCGTTCCACAAACCATATATGGGATTCTGACGTCCCAGCTTAATTTCTTACTAATTTATTACCCACCTTTATTTTGCTCTGATGGTAATTAGTTTTTTTCTCATGTTGTTTTATTTCATTCTTCAAAACCATCTTCAATTTCCTAGGGAATTATCAAGGGAGGGTTCCTTCATTTAATTTGTACGGAAATTAATTTGTCAATGTGAGAAATAGGATACTTGCTAATCTGGTTAGGCCAGCGTTTGTCCCCCCCCCACCCCCTCACCTTGCAATAGGTCTATACTCAAACTCTCTTTCCTGCATTCAGTAATACTTGAGTAAAAAGGCAGAGACAGAAAACAGGCAGAGTAAGAATGCAAAGACAAGTGCAAAAGAAAATAGAGCTTTTTGTGACAAACGAAACAAAGAAAGGGGAAGTGATAAAGACACAGGGGAAAGAGGTAGAGAGAGGAAGAGTATTAAAATCAAAATGCCGAGAGGCGTGGTCGTAAAATGGCTGCCTTTATTGAGCAGGGCACAGTGGGCCAGGTGCTGCCTGCAGGCCTTTTCTAGTCTATCTACTTGTTCTGCACTGCATCTCTCTCTGTTCTTGCTCTCCCTTCAGCTCAATCCATTGAGGCTTTATCGACATTTTGATTTAAATATAAAAAAATATTTTACCAGAGCACATACAAGGGTACGGTAAATGGTAAATAAATGTAGTGAATACGCACATTTTTGTGTACATTTGGGTTTGCCCCATTAGTGCCAAATAATCGATTTTTTTTAGTGCTTCCAACCTTTGTGTTTGGGGAAAACCTTTTCCTGTTTCAACAATAAAATGAGTCAATGAAAACTGGAAACAGGTGGAAATAGCTAGCCTGGCTCTGTGCAAAGGTCTAAAGGTCAGAAATAACCACGTTATATATATTGTTTACAATAAAACTAAATGTAAAAATGTGACAGTCTGTGCTTTTAAAGAGGGCTTATGTCACATGGTTCATTTTTACATTTCTGTTTTTCGTGCAAATGAAACAAACACGATAAAATGTGTCACTTAGTTGAACTTTAGAGTTGCTAGTCAGTGGATTTTTTTTAAACCTTTTGGACAGAGCCAGGCTAGCTGTTTCCCTGAAGTCTTGATGCTAAGCTAAGCTAACCGTCTCCCGGCTGTAGCTTTATATTTAACCTACAGATATCAGAGTGGTATTTTCGTGCAACTCACAATCACATATGCGGGTGAAATGTTCAGATGTTCTTATACTTTGTTCACATGTAGGGTATATAGAATGAAACAAGTCGTTATGGATAATACATGTATGAAGTCTGAAAGAAGTCAGATGCATTGCAGCATCTATCAAAAATGGAAAGAGTGAAGGAAAGAAAAGAAGAAGTATAAAAAGCAGTGTGAATGATTTTTGTCCCTTTGCTCAGTCCCGTCCCTCCTGGCCATCTTTTCTGTTGACGCAGGCAGACTCTGGCTGTTGTGTGTTTGTCTGAGATATGAACTTGGACGCTCGCTGAGCGACCGCCCACTCCCCACATTCCTCTGTAGTCCGCCCGCTGCTCTTGGACGTTGAACAAATTGATTTGGGCGTTGATTATTCAAGGGGCATATTTCGTAACTTTTGGACTGGCTTCTCTCCACCTCCCACTCTTACTTTTTCTCCGAGCATCTGCCTCTTTCTCTCTAACTCACACCCCGCTGCCGCTCCGCAGGATACAGCTGAAGTTCAAGGCTCCGTCTCAAGTCTGATTGCACTGTAGCAGATCAGTGGTGTAACCTTTCTCCTCAGGGAGCCACACAAAGTGCCCGGACACGGCTGAGAGTCAGAGATAGGGAGACAGAGTGGATCCATAGGTAACACAATCACTAGCGTTGCTTGGAATAGAGACAAACATTCATATCGGGCTGTCAGATTGCAGTGGATGTAGTTTGAAAGACGTTTATGTATTTAACTTTTATCTGTTGTTTTCCAGTAGAGTGTGTTATGACACTAAAGAGACAAATTTTTGCATCGACATATCACACTCGTGTGTTACTTCACATAAATATGTTAACTTCTCTAAGAATTTAATTATTTGTACCACTCCCTTATAGATTAAAAGGAATCGCTAACGGGAATGAAACCCATGACTGCATAAATTCTATATATGTATAGTAATAATGAATATTCAAGAAAGATTGGAAACCAACCAATAAAGCATTCATCACAGGGACATGAGCTGAGGCACGGCTGCAGGCTCACTCCCGCTTGTTATTAATATAAATGATCTTCACCACAAATGACTAATCGACTCTACTCCGTCCCTCTCTCTTGGGCATGGAAGTCAAATTCTTTTTCCCCGAAGATTAGTATGCTTTTAAAAATGTGATAATCTTAATAAAAGACCAAATTCGGGGATCATAACTCACACAGGATTGATTTACAATGTACCATGATTTGTATTTGTTCAGGAAAAGCTTTTAGAAGAAGTGGAAGTGGGGCTGCAATTTAAGATTAGTTTCATCATTATCTTCCAGATGAATCGATTAATTGTTTTAGTCAATAAAATGTCAGAAAATAGTGAGAAAATCCATTAGCAAGTCCAAGGTGATGCCTTCAATTTGCTTGTTTTTTTCCGACGAACAAACCCTAAAATATATAATTTACACTGACATAAAACAAAGAAAAGGAGAAAATCCTCACATTTGAGAAGCTGGAATCAGAAATTGTTTGCCATTTTTCAATCATCAAAATTATGGCTGTCAATCGATTAAAATATTTAATCGCATGATTGTCAATAATTAATTAATCATAATTAATCTCAAATTAATCGTATATTTTTTTATCTGTTCAAAATATACCTTAATGCTTGCTACAACCTCCAAAAGATCGATTGCGTTAATATGTTAAAGAAATTAGTGGCGTTAAAAAAACAATTGCGTTAATGCGTAATTATCGCGTTAACTTTGACAGCCCTAATCCAAATATTTGCCGATTTATTTTCTTCAAACTAGTTTCAGCTCTAGTTGAACTAACTGTCTGTGTAGAAAGACAAAAACAACTGCCTTGACACAACAAATCACATGTACATAGCTCCAACTTTCAAATCAATAGTTGCACAGCAGAGTGCAATTTGAAGATTCTTCTCAATGACAAAATATCCATTCTCTCAGATTGACTAACCATTCAGCTGAGACGCTATTTGCAGGCTTGAATCCACAATTTGAGGCGCCAAAGTTGGTCAGTTTGTTTGGGATCGAATGAGGCTGGCATCCACTTGTAAGAGTTAGCAACAAATCAAGTTCTACAACTATTAAAAAAGAAACTCCCAACAACCACTGCTACGCTCATCAAACCCCATAGAGCCAGATAGAGCAATGAGAGAAGACAGTGAGAGGAGAGTGACACAAAAAAAATGAGCCACAGAGTAAATGAGAGTGTTATAAAGAGAAAATGAGACACTCGTGATTAATTAACTACTCTCTCCTCCTCGTCCTCATAAGGCCAGGGATAATTTTGTGACTCTATACGAGGGCTGTGTGCTCCGGCTCTCGCACACCCAAGTCAGAGCATGAAACATAGATCAAGAGGAAAGTTTGAGCAAGGAGAGAGTGTGTATTATAAGAGCCTATGGTTGATTGCTCTGAAACCAGAGAAGAGTGAGGGGGAGGAATAGCTCTGGTGAACTCTGTAATATGTCTGATGTATTTCTTCCTCTTCAATGTAAACGCACGCACACCTTATGTAATGTGCTTGTCGACATAAACAGTACACCCCGATGTCCAAACCCATCTAAAATAGAGAGTTGCAGCTGCTGGACCCTCAGGCTCTTAGTGTGTGTGTGCGTGCCCGTTCACACCAATCCATGTGTCTTTTATTGTCCTCCAGCAATGTGCTGTAATCAGGTAAGCCCAGCGGCAGAGTAATCTCAGTCACATTCTGTGAACCACGATCTACCTCCTCGGCTGCTCTCCTTTCGTGTTTCATCTCTCTTCCTCCTTTTCTTCCTCCTTCTCCTCCTCAGCAGCCCCCAGGCACTCTAATCTGCCTCCCCCCCTCTGGCTCACCTTCCTCTCCTCCCTCCTCTAGCTCCCCTCTGGCAGGAACACTCCGTCACCGCATCACCGGCACCAGGCCCGGGCCTGTTTCTCTCTGCATCTGGTTTCCTGTGTTGTGTTACATGTACTGTAAGTGTGTGTGTCAGGTGACGTTTTGTATTGGGTTTAGGTGCAACATTAGCTCACCCTGTGGTTTGTGTGGTTATCTGTGTGTGTGTGAGATAAATGTGATCATATGCACAGTGGCAGGCTGTTCTCATACACCGTTCGTAGCTATGGCTACAAAAAGGTAATGCACTGTAATTTGTATAATATCCACGGAATTAATTTGTGTGTAATTCTGGTAATGGTGAACCAAGGCTGGAGCTGCAGTCGTGCATTGTTATTGGCTTAATTTTGGCAAGGCAGACCAGATATTACTCCGCATACGTTGTACTCAATGATGTGACGCGATGATGACGCATGACATCTCCTCTTTTCACCCTCCTTGTGGTGAACCAGGATGTATAAAGAGCGACAAACGGCGCTTAGGGAAGAGTTTGGGGTTGATGGGTGGGTCAAAAAGCACCAGACGTTTACCCAGGAGATCGTTGTTAGTAGCCTGTGTGAAACCAGAAGTCAATAATGGTTTATTTGTACCACTTTAGGTGTTATTTTAACCAAAACCATGTTCTTTTCCTAATCCTAACTAAGCTGTTTTGTTGCCTAAACCTAACCAAGTTGTTTCCTGTGAAGACGCATGCATGTAACGAGTGGAAATTGACACGTGTTGCAGGACAGTCGTAGGAAAACATGAGGAATAACTTTTCGTAAGATATCGTAAAAGGATACGTTGACAGTGGACACACCAGTTGCACTAGCTGTTGGTAAGTTCAAACTTGGCCTAGTTATAACGTAAGTGTTTACGTTGATACTGCTGAAAACGCTAATGTTAGCTTGCTAGTATATTACCCTTTTAGAGTGAAGAGTGAGGTAATATGGAATATGGTCGACACCTCAGCCCTGAATAACAGATATACCTCAAATTACAAAACACTGAGCCAATGACTTTATACTTCTGTAAATATCTTTGGTTACGTTAGCATTATTGGATATTTCCCATTAATTCTAAACTGCATTGATATTACGTACAGATTTCTCCATCTATGAATATATATATATAAAAAGAAAACAAAGTCATACCTGAATTTAAAGAATTATCAGTTAAGTGTATTTTATTGTTTTGCAGTTATGTTACAGGTTGTGATGCTACAGTGCTTTTGATTGGATGGCGCTATTGATGTTTCTTAGCAATCGTTACTAAAGTCTTTACTGACCAAGACACATCTTAACTTTTAAAGGGGACATATAAAAGACTCACTTTTTCAGTGCTTGTGCTCATACATTTGAGTATCTAGAGTACCTCCTAACCTACAAACTGAGAAATAAGACAACCCATTGAGTTTTTGGTGGGCTGTCTAGATCAGCAAACATGTGATTCAACAAGCCATTCAGATTTGGCTCCCCTTCCTATGACACATGCAGGCTCATTAGAATATACTGCCCACAGCTGTGTCTCAATTTGGATTCTTCTGTTAGTACACTTCCATGTAGCCCACTCTGTACACGACGTGCTTTCTTGTGTAGTGCATGGATTTCGACAGTGTAGTGTCTCGAATCGCCCACGGCTGTTGTGCACTCACCGGAAGCTCAGTAGATCAGCTGATGATAGTTAGCCACCGACATCACGCCGTATCGGCTCTAATTAAATTCCGATAGATAAATTAACACAATAATGGCTTCTATCTGACTACAGTATGGTACTTGGTGAAAAAAAAAAAAACTTTAAATTTGTATAGTTTTGTGTTCGCTGTTTCAATCGCAACCGCTGCAGCTTCCTCGTCCGCCATTTTCACAAGTTTGAAATAGATTGGTGGCCCCTCCCCTTCCGCTACGTAGCAAAGATGGCAACCGTTGAGAGTGAGAAGTGTCCAGTGTTCCACACTCAATGTTTTGACCGTTTTCAGTACAACATCCAGGTACTTAAAGGGACTGCTTGTAAGAATCAGAAATGCTTGTTAACAGCGACACCTGTGGCCGAAAGTCAGTGTCCTGTTGCTCGGGCGCGGGGTCTTAAAGAGACAGGTGCTAAAACGGAGCGTTTCATACAAAGGGTGAATACAGGTATTTTCAGACAGACAGTTTGAGAAAAATAATGTGTTTTTAACATAAAAGCATGTAAACATGTTCTAGTAGAAACCCAAAGTACAAGTATGAACCTAGAAATGAGCATGATATGTCCCCTTTTTAGTAAATCACTAGTTTGAAACTAGTTAGTTACTGAGAACTTAACACGGCAATCTCACTAACGGAATTTCAAATAAGCAGCCTGCCTGTGATTAATCAAAAATGAAAGCAAATGCATTGGAGTTCATATGAACAAATACAACAGGAATGTTGCTTTTCTAGTCGACTCCCTCCCCGAAACACGCATATGCGCGTGTACACCCACCGCCTGTCCTGTGTGTGTTTAGATTGAAAATGAAAGCTCCCAGTAAGAGTGTTTGCCAAGGTGTCTGTTTGGTGGATGGATGATTTAGTGGGTGATTCTATGAGGAGATTCCTCTGTGGTCTCAGCTGGGATGGAGCGAAAGAGATAGTGAGGAGAGACGAGTGGAGGAGACTGGCCTAGTCATTTGATGCAGAGGTGGAGTGGGCCAGGAGCCTGGGTAATAAGGCTTGCGTTCCCGTACACACAAACCTGAACACACACACACATACACACAGAATCGTCCGGCAGATTAAATGCGCTGCAGGTTGTATGAGAGCAGAGAGTGAAAGAGAGGGACGGGGGGAGAGGGTGTGGAGTCAGTGTGTAAGCCGCAGGGCAGCAAAGTCTTCCTCTACCACTAAGTCAGCCGCTGATCTCATTTCTCCACAGATGGACTCCTAACACACTCCCATCAGGGGACAAATATATATTCCCTCCGTCTCTTTCCCTCACACATTCCTGCACCAACGACCTTTTCTCTTTATGCGTCTCCCACTCTCCTTCTATTTCTTTCTCATGGTTTATTGCTTTTTTGTTTCCTCACTCCCCATCTTCTCTGCACTCCGTCTATATTATCCTCCTCCATCCCAATATCCCTCCCGTTCTCACACACTATTTTTCTCCGTGTCTCTGGTTTTAAGCACCCTCTCCTCTATCCCATCACTTCATCCCGTGTCAGACCACACACCATTACCCTCTCCTCCTCTTCCTTTGATCAATCACAGCCAACAGGTGCCGTAAATTGTGTCCTCTGGCGAACGGCTACCGCGGTGTCTCCCGCGTGCATTCATTCCCCTGCCCTGCCTCCACCTTTCGCTCTTTTCTCTTCGTTCTCCTCGCCGCGTCCCTCCAGCTCTTGCCCCAGTTTGTCAGCGAAGCAAAACTGGCCGTGTCGCGGAGACCATCATTCATCTCCCCCCCCCCGTCCTGTCACGGCGGCGGCTCGGCTGGTCTCAGACAAATAGCATCACGGCAGATAATACAGCCACAGCCAGAAAAGAGCCAAATAAATGGTCCCTTCTCTGTCGACCTAATGGTCCTGCTTTCCACTTGGCCAGGGGACAGCGCTCCACACGGACGCGGACATCGGCTTCTAATGAGGAAAACCGATGAGCTTCAACTAGCCATGACATGCATGCATCACACACACACACCTCATGAATAAAACCTGTCCACTATATGTCAACGTATCCACAGAGAGTGTTTGTCTGGGGAGATGTTAGTTGTGTAGAAACTGCATGGTGATATATAGATACGGTAAGAAGGCCTCTGCTGCGGGAACACATAACAATGAAGTAAATCTTAAAGCACACACATATATACACGTGTAGCCTTCTGTGATCTGTATAGGGTTACGTGTAAAACGTCAGGATGTTACACAAGGTGTTCCTTGCTCTGCATATTTTAAGATAATTTCCAAAAAAGGTGGCAAAACGAAATGCTAATCACAGTGTGTTTCCATCATTTAGTGCTACAGCATGTGAATACTCTCAACAGGGTGTAAGAAAATGACATAATTAAATGAACGTGAGTGTCTTGTCTCTAAATCCGGTACATCATGGCATTTCATTTTTCGCTTCCCACCTGAGATGTGGCATTTGTTATGGCATATGTCATGAATTAGTCTCCTTTGTCAGCGTACCAGGTGGTGTTTTTTTTTTTAAGCAGTCCTGATTATTTGGGCTTTCTGGTAGAGACAAGGGTGTTGCAGAGAGCGCCATCACTTTGCCAGTGCTGCGTCTACATCTAAGATGCTGAAATCATTTATTATTCATATGATAAAGGTTTATTTTTCCACCGTGTTGTGAAGACGCACAATTCAAATGACCCCAACTAAACAACAAGTTCTCTAAATTAAATGACAAAATGTATGCTGTAGTGGTGTAACGGACCGCGGTTGATCTCGGCACGCATGTGAACCGCGGATTATTTACATAGATTAACCGTCATAATGTGAAATAAAGTTTTACTGCTGATCGTTATCAGACGATATTCAGTAAAAATATGCAATCGTGAGATCAGCATAAATGCCTTCTAGTCGTAGTTCCCCAATAATGTTACACTGTGAGCAACAAATCCGTGTTGAAATCGGTGGGGGAAGAGCTAGTTCACGTTGGCAGCACCGGTGTAGCTAACATATCATAAAAACAAGTATTGGGCTAAGATAAATTCCAATGTTATCATGATGTGTTCAAATGTAATCTTGTAAAATCTATTTGTTTGAAGGAGATGTTTTCACAATAATATAAATATACAGAGAGAGAATTATGAGCTGTTTAATTTACTAACACTAGCTCTAAGCAGCTTATAATACATCATTAGATCAATCATTAGAACTACGAATACCAAGATTTTTTTTATTAAAAAAACACAATCTTTTATTTCCTAATCATTTGAATAGTGTGTTTTTATGCCATTAACCACTATAGATGATTTCAAAACAACATTTAAATTTAAAAACAAAAACAATCTGTACCAATGGCTCATTGACGATCGGCAATCCATATCTGTGGCAAAAAAAATTGGGGCATCTCTAAAAGTTATATTTGCTCCCTCTTTTTCTGCTTATCTGTGACTCAAAACAGTGATTCAATCCGAACCGTGAGTTTTGTGACCGGTTGCACCCTTAAAGATTGCAGTTTGGGTTTAACCAAAGTTGACTGCCAGTAAGAAATGAGGAGGGCTGAAACATAAGCGTATTGTTTCCGAGTATTTGCTGAAACGACTGATGCCTTTGTTTTTCTTAGGACAGAACTCAGAATAAAATGTGTAATATATGGCTAAATTTGATCAGCATGTATGGAGATCCCTGCAAAACAATGTTAGGTCTGCTGTGTATGTATTTTGGTACATCTGTGCGTTTCCGTGGTGTCATCAGCGTAGGGCCGAGTGAAGCGCCACTGCCATAACTGCTGACTGCGTCCTCTCTGTCTTTTCTCCCACTGATGCGCCTCTTCCCTTCTCCTTGATCACGGCGACTGTTGTCATCTCTTCTCCTCCAGCGTAATGAGTCAGTGTGTGATGTTGGATGGCTGCTGACAGTGTGTCCTATGACTCACATCGGGGTGGTACTGCTGTCCCAGCACATCTCAATACTCCCCCCCCACCATCTATCCTCCCATCCCTCCTCTCCCCTCTCCCTCTGCTTCTGTTTGGACATCTGCTAATAATAAGTAAACATACTGTAAAGGTGACACACACTAATATAAACCCCCCACACACGCATGCTCCAGTTGGGCAGCTAAGCCTGTTTTCCATACAGCGTTTATTGTGTTTTCATCAGTCACAAAGCTGGAGAAAAAAGGGAGAAAGCTGGCTGAAGGCACAAAGTGTGGAAAGTCCGATGATGACAGAGGCCAAATTGACATTGGAGCTGAGTGAGACTGCGTGGGTTTTAATTGCATGCGCTTGTGCAACAAAGATTTGTGGTATCGCAGTTTATACTTTAAGGGCTGTAGGCTTTTGAGATGTACTACACACACCACAGCTTTCACAGTGCAAAAAATACAGTATTTTACATTTTGTCCTTCATATTTTGGAAATATTTTACATCACAAATAGTCGTTTAAAACAGAATTTCTTCCACACGCACAGGAAGATTATTCTTAGTCGTGGTGACATGTCAGTTTCAACTTATCAACAAACAGTAAACGTTCCTGTACTGGTGTGAAGCCTGCTCACGGCAGCCACCTTGCTCTGCTTTATGTAAATACCTCACTTAAACACTCCTGCTTTAAAGGGCCTGGGCCCTCGTAAACCTTGACAGACCCTCGGGCCGTGCTGCTGCCTGTAAAACACTGACTGTTTATGGATGCCTGTACCTGCATCCTTCCTCCCGTAAACACTCGTCTTTGTCCTTCTGGGATGGAGTGGGCAAAGAGGAGATTATGTCCCATCAACCAGGAAGTGTTTTTTAGGCCATTTCCATGCTAAAGTTTGTGTGCCTTTCAGTATTTTTTCTTAAAGTTTGCCATCCACACTGATACGCCAAAACAACAGAAAGGCTCTTCAAGCGACCATGGAATCAGATTTACAGCATTTTCAGGCCATTTTCAGAGTGTTTGTCACCAGAGCTGCAATCACATCTCCTGAAAAGCTCTATTTGAGCTGTTGTTTATCCACTTAAGAGAGAGAGAGTGTTTGGGAAGTGGGTGGAAAAACTGGATTTCCTGTGTAAATGGAGAAAAAGACAATGCATTTCCATATTCATTTGCATTTGTGTGGACAGTGCTCTTACTCTCCTTCGTCCATATCCCCCCGGGAGCTGCTGCTCTCAGGCTTCCTGTAGCCTCCTCCTGCTCTGAATGCAGACGGACCGCTGGCCGTCCGCTTGGTGCCATTGTCACTGTTGAACCAAAGTTCTTTTAATCACTCCGCCGGCCCAACCCACCGTGATTTACTAGCCCTCCGCATCCATAGGCATCCACGCCAGCCAATTGCATTAAAGAGATAAATAACCAGACCAATAAAAGTGTTGTGAGGGGGCCGAATGGGCCCTGGAAGGCTCATCGTCCATTTGGTGCAGTAAGCAATGGGTGGGGGGGCGAGTCGGGGGGGAGGTGCGGGGCTTTTAGTGGAAGGTTTTTTAGGGGTGATATTGTAATTGGTGGTTGAGGTGATGTCATGTCATCCATCTTAGGGAGCCACTTCATTAGGCTAATGGAAGGGCTGGACCGCTCACCGTTCGTTCCTCTGCATGAATGTGTGTGTGTGTTTGTCCTTCCATCGATGGCAGCTTCCAAGGCTAAAGTGGTTATGAAGACTAAAGTGATTTTATGGACATAAATGTGTGTGTGTGAGTTACTGTGTAGGCTGGTGTGTGTGTGTGTGTGTGTGTGTGTGTGTGTGTGTGTGTGTGTGCCAGTGTTTCCACACAGTGCTGCAGTAATGACACTGTTTTTGGTGAGGGGGAGATAATACCGTCTGAGGAGCTAAAGCACACCTTATTCCTTTGATGTTTAAACTACAATCGCGTTCCTTCAATGACTTGCAAAAATGTGAAGTGCAGAGAGGATACTCGCCACGCTTTAGGGTAATATCAGTGATAGACTTTGATTTGTCACCGACTTAAATGAGTGTGTCACTTCAAATGTTCCTCTTGTGACGAGTGAAGAGGACAAATGGAATCGCTCTTTGAATTTGCTACGCCGCTCGGCCTCCTCTCGCTGTCACTCTTCTCTCTCTCTCTCTCCGTCTCTCTCTCTCTCTCCGTCTCTCCATCCGTGTCAGTTTTTCCACCTGAAACCCACATGATTTTCTGTCTGGACATGTGCTGTCCTGACGAGAGCGATTCCTCCGATTCCATTCCTCTCTTTGTTGTCCAGGTCGTTCCAGCTTCAGGAGCCCTGTTTTATCCATTTTTTTTTATGTTTTTCAGATGCCTCTGACTTGCTTTATGACATCCTGAGCTTATTCTGATCATCTGAACTCTTTTCTACCCCCAGCCTCTCCATTGTCCAGTTATAAAGCCTTTGCAATAGGGTTGGGCGATATGTAAAAAATTTCTAACCGGCCACTGTCAGCCCAACAACCGGCGATGATATTGGCAATCGTAGTTTCAGCTGGGAAATGTGTTATCAGCAATGAGTTTGCTACGTTCCACAAGCTTTTAGTGTTTTTAGTCTAAAAAATAAACAAAATTAACTCTCAAAATGTCAAGAAAGGAACTATTTGTACGAGGGCTGTCTATTCATTTTAGCGTTACTAATTTCTTTAACACATTAACGCAACTTGCAGTTTTTAGGTTCTATTGGGCTCAGGTTTAAAGCTAGAGTAAAGATCCTGGCATCATATGAAACTAGAAAACCTGAGGAACCATTTCATACTAGCTTGTGGCGAAGGAGGTTAAATAACGTAACTATGTATCTATGGTAACTGTCATGTAAATACGTTAACAATGATATCGTAGAAATCAAAATCAGAGAAAGCATGATTTGAGTAACAGACCTGGAATACTGGGTTTTAAATTGGTACACCTTAATTTGAATTCTGCCTTTTGATTTTGTACACTTTCTATTCCACAAACATCAATTTAAATTCATCACAAGCAACACCAGGAAAAGTCTCTCCATTAGCAAACACTTTCAGTCCTCCTTCTCTTATTTTCAGGCACTCGTAAGATTTCTCCTCAGGACGTTAAACTGATATTACATTAATCTGTTTATTAACACTCTTTAGACTACAATGTGAGTATAAGTGCACTATTTGTTGCACAGAGGAGGTGTTAATGAAACACAATAGCCGCACGGTGTCCAAGCTGTGCTGTAATGTTTCATTCAAAAGCCTCCCATTTCCAAGAGGAAAGTGAATCTGAAAAAAAAAAACAAAGCAAAAAACAGAGTAGCTGTAGCAACTTAAACACATGCTCTGTGTACACATTAAGATGTGTAAATGAGAGGACGGGATGCGGAGAGAGGCCTTAGCAAGGCGCCAGTATCCGCGTATGTACACCTGCTACCAGAGCAAAGGTACAACAACCAAGCTGTTTCCTAGGAATATTAACTTCTTCATTATTAACTTCTGGTACTGAAGGTCGCAAGACACCCACAATAAGAATAAATAACATCCCCTGCTTTTTATGTATTATTTGTGACAGCCATTAATTTGATGTCTATGTATCGCTCAGATCTGAGGAATAAATGATGTGATATTTCCTGACGAACATGCGTAAAGGTGGACATTTTCTTTGAACCCTTGAGATAAACTTTGACGTTCTGATGGATTTGAAGCAACAACTCGTCAATGTTTACTGGATTCCTGTCAAACATGTTAGAAATTAGAAGACGGTCTTTCTGCTGTCATCTGCGAGCGAACATTCATCCGCTTGATGCAACAAGCGACAACATTATTAGAGGACTGTGCCGTCGGGGATGTTATTATCTGACGTAACCTGTGGGTCACACAGGTAACAGGCGAGGAGAATGTATGATGGGATATATTTGCAGCAGGCTTTTGATGTTTTAGGACCCTCTTTTAAGCGATAGCATCAAATACTTTATTTATTTTTTGCAATGATGATAAAGGGTCTTCCATTATTTGTAAGAATAAAGAAAAAAACAATGATGGTAAAATGTTTGCTTGTTGCATTAGAAAGTTTAAAGGAGAGGTAATTCCTTACAATGTGCTAATGTGTCTGACTCCATCACGGCGTGCCTTCGGAGCTTTGTGTCTACATGTTCTGTGCCTACACTCGTATTAGTGAACCTTTGCATTTCAAAGCGCAGTGCTTGTTTGGCTTGTGTCCGGGTGTGCGGCGCACTGCACACACCGCGGTGGCCTTTAACGCCTGTCCCTGGTGCAGATCGATTTTGTGCCTAGCCAGCAGCCCACTGCTAACCTTGAGGTAAGCTGCCGTAATGAGATCGCATCTGACGGCATTGACTCGCACCTGACAGCACTGACACTCTCCTCCCAGGCTGGGAGAGACGCAGACAGGCAGAGTGGGAAAGGCTAGGTCCTCTGTGGTATAGGCTGTACTGTTAAAACGCTTTGCTTTGTGTCACTGTAATGTATGTTTCCACCTTCTAAAGGAGTGTGGGTTTTGAATGGCTAAATAGGTGAGAAAATGACAGAAAAATATTATAAAAGACAAACATTAATCACATTTATTCTTACGAGTGTGATTGCAAGCGACAGAACGAGTGTGTATTACACCACTGCAGTCTTCTTTTGTTCACCCATTATCCCTAACTCTCTTGGGAGAAAGATGGTATGTTGGGCATGTCTGTTCCATGAGAACACCAAGATTTTAGGATGTTTTATTTGAACCTCAGCAGTTGCAGCTTCTTGAATTCAGTGTAGATTTGCTGCTTTACTGGTGGTGCTGGTCTGCAGGCAGCGCTGGGTTATGCTCGGCCCTCTTGTCTGACCATAGCTGTGATAAGAAAGTACCGTCTTTATTTCCTGTCCCCAGATGAAACCATCTGCTACAGCGGGCTGCAAAGATCATTTGTCACCGACACGCGCGCACTTGTGCACCCTGAAAAATGTGTAATCTAATTTGAAAATAATTAAAAAGTAGCTGCCCAGCCAAGCCATCAGCGTGATATACCTGTGAACATAACACAAGATGACTCATACCTGTAGGGCTGTGACAGGCATACTGAAGCTGATTCGCAGATGCATGTATCAGGCTACAATTGGATGAGATGGCACTGGGATAACCATTATCGGAGTGGTGGTAATTGAAACAATAATGGACATGTTAACAGCTTGGAAAATAGCATTGATCCATCATCTAAGATGAGCCCTCTTTGTGCATTAATACTATGACTAAATGGCGCAAACTGATATCGCTCTCGGTCATGGCTATGCCTAGTTGGTTAATTGAAAAAGAAATGAGCAAGAGGAGGGTTTTGTGAGGTGTGGAAGAGTTCCTCTAGTAGGGCTTTGAATCCCTCCCACAGCCCTGGGATTTCTAAGGAAAGATTAGCCAAAGACATGGCACGATTTTGGCGGAAGTGAGGAATTGGAATTCAATCGCTGTATACCTACGTACAGATGTAGACTAGTAAGCCAGTGGGAACCAGATCGATGGGAATCTAACAGCTTTAGCTCCCGTGCAGCTCAGGAGCATCCTCAGCAGGTTACGTCTTTGTCTCAACCTTGTCCACACATTCCTCCACTTTCACTTTCTGCTGTGCAACCTGACCTAGACACGTTTTCCTCCACCTGGCATACTGCTTTGCTGATGTCCAACTTTTCAGCGGGTCGAAATGGCACTGAGCTGCAGCTAGCCTATAGACTGAGCACTGCTGTGCTGGATGAACACATGGAAAATGAGATCACTGACCTACAGCAAAGGTTAGACTTCAGTAAGCATGAGCAGTCAGATGATGGCTGCTGGAGCGGTTGGGGGTTTAATAAACTACTGCTGGCCATAAGCCTATTGTTTTACTTCTCTGCTCGCTACCTCATGTGGATATCCGTGCATGTGTGTGTGTGTGTGTGTGTGTGTGTGTGTTTGTATTGTGATGTGTCTGAAGCTGCGGCCCTCATTGTGGCTAGCTGTGTTAAGCTGAAATGCTGTTATTGATTACACACAAAGGTTGAGATGGAAAAGCAACAGAGTAGGAATGGGCCCAGCTCTATATATGTGTGTGTGCGTGTGTGTGTGTGTGTGTGTGTGTGCGTGTGCGTGTGTGTGTGAGCCACAGCTGTGCTGTCCGTCAGCCTCTGGATTATCCATTAGGGGAAAAAGGGGGTTGGAGACTTTGTCAGAGGGAAATACCAGTGTGAGGAAAGGAGAGGGTTTGAGACCGAGGTGGTGTAACAAAGCAATTGCACTGTAGTACTGGTACTTCACTGGAGTGTTTCCATTTTCTGCGTGAATTCAGACGAAATCATGCAGGTTCAACAGAAACTCCATGCAGTCGAAACTCCTCCTCTACCGGCAGCAGCAGCTCCACCTTTGGCCAGTAGCAGAGTTTTGCCTCGCTGCTCCACCGGTCCAACCTGGGAGCCTTGGAGCTGCAGTAAAGTGAGAGGTTTTCTAAAGGGACTCTGGTGCTCGGAAACACTACCGCTTTTGTCCACAGGGACTCATGGAAGACATTACCGTGCGCTGTGTGGTCGTATCGGAGGCTTCGGTGCGAGTTGTGGGTCCAGAAGAGTGTCGTTCTCTCCTTAGTATGCAGATTATATGTGAATCACGCTCTCCATGCCCCTTCCCCTCAAACACCTCACTGGTGACAGAAAATTGAAACTGAAAAAAGTTGAAAAAAAAAAAAAAGCCCCTGAAAAACAAGTGAAAAAAATCAGAAGATTGTCACTGAAAAACACTTCTGAATGCAGAAAACATAAAAATAAAGTAAAATATTTTTTAAAGCCTGTTTATTATTTTAAACTATTTATTACTAAATTACTTTTTTCAGTGCCACTATTTCTTTATTCAATACCCAATTTTATTTACGATGACACAACTTACTGTCACTGTTCTAGCTCCACAGCTATAATACTTTTGTACTTTTTAAATATATATATATTTTACTTTTACCTTTTCCTATATTGTTCCTATATTTACTACTACACTAACTCATACACTCATAACCCTATCTTGCCCTCTTGCTCTTTCTGTCCTTGTCACATGTAATTATAGAGGCACATTTATTCTCTTAGTCTTCGTGGGTGTCCATTTCCACGTGTATTCGTCTGCATGCATACAAACAATACCCACACAATTACATAATAACCGCTACGTGCACATGCATACTGCTAGGATATTCTCCTTCACTCTGTCTTGCGGCCTTTGCTTTGCAGACACCTGTGGTTAGTCTCACACACAAACACACACCTGGTGTCTCTCACCTCTCCGCCAGTGTGAGTCTCTTTATGAGAGGCCTGCCTGGCGCCCAACTGTGAGGCCCTTTTAATTAGAGCCCTGCTGTTAAGCACAGGCCTCCTCCCGTGGTCTCATTCACTCCCCTCCACCTCCTCACACCGTTACACCCTCCGTCACACACTCGCCACCACTTTGCTCCTCTGCCTCTCCTTGTTCTTATGGCCTGGTTCATACATAGTATTCACACTTTAATTTCACTGTATGGTGAGTTTTACAAGCCCTCATGGTGTTTTTTTTTCAACCCACCTCTGCATTTACTTATGTTTGTATATCTCTTCTCTTTTGTTTTATTTTGTATAGAGAAAATAGTAAAGATTAGAAGAGTAAAGATAGTATTTATTTACTACAGATCATCCATGTGCTTCCCAGCTTAAGTTTGATTTCATCTATGAGAAATTTCAACCAGTTAAAAATAAAGAAAAGTTGTTTGCAGACGGTACAAAATTCCACACCAAAAAAAAAATAGAGAAAACCTTTAAATTAAATTTAACTTAAACCTAAATGAGAAAGAAAAATGACTCTCAACATTTCAAGCTTTGTTCAGGTAGTTTTAGTGTATTTATTTTTTATATTAGAAATTATAATGTTTAAATTTTAGACTTTTTAAAGCCTAAAAAAAAATGGTAGTATGAATGAAATCAATTTGACTCTCAAGGGAAACATTTGAAAACTACACTTCTACACCTTCAGCCGGCACAGAAGAAAAATAATCTACATAGACAATTATGATTAAAATTAATAGGAATAATAACTTTAGATTTTTCAGCTCATTGATGATGGTATCTATGATCATTATGACTGATCATGATATATCACTTTTTTTTTAAAAAAAAGGAGAGGAAACAATTAAAAATAGAATTGTTTTCAAGGGAAAAAGCTGCATTTAAAAGTGATTTTTAACATATTTCTCATTGATTCCCAAGGGAAAATAAGATCCCTTTTTATATAGCCTATATGAGAACATATATGTAAAGATAATGTGTAGTCTTATACTGATATGGAGTCATGGCAACATTAGGTTGGAGGGTTATTAGTGGTTGGTGATAAGAAAGAATAAGAATGAGGAAGGACACATGCGCTCACACCCTCAGCTGTGCAACTCGTGCACAAAGTATTCCTGGCACTCGAGCTGTTGCATCGCACTCGTAACCTTCATTTCTCCATTTCCTTTTTTCATACAAGGCCAAACCCTCTTGAAAAAAAAAAAACAGGTCTCTCACATTCATTGATTCTGCTGTACATCTGGCTGCTGGGATCAAAGAGCGTATTGTGTTGGGGGGCCTCCTCTCTAAGCTGCTTTCCTAAGGAACTTCAGGGCTAAGTTGATTAGAAACAATGGCAGGTGGGTTGATATTATGTCGAATCAGGAATTCTGAGCCAAAGTTGCCAAAAGCTGCTGCAGTGTGTGTGTCACCCGGTCCCTGGCAGGAGAGGGGATTATATAACCACACAACATACACATGACGCATGCTAACCTCGGCCAGGAATCCTACAGCTCTGTTACAGTTGTCATCCATTAAAGCTACAGTTCCCAACAGAGCATATTATACTCTATAGATTTGAAATTAGTTTGGAGGAAACACCGGCTGCATCTGTGACTGCTTGTCTTCAGCTTGATGTGGGAAGACAGGTTGTTTAGGACCGTGGGGAATGAGGGATGGAGAGAGAGAGAGAGCAGGGTGGAGGAGGAGGAGGAAGGCTGCAGCTGTTGTTGTGCGTAGTTTAGTGTTGGTCTGGTGGGGTTCGGCAGAAATCACAGCAGAGAGGCACAGCCCCTGTTGCCTTAATGAAAAGAAGGATAGATAGATAGATAGATATCTATAGTGTTGAGTATTCCAAGGGCATCAAAAATGCATTCAAAGGCTATAGAGCCAACGTGCCACACCCAATTGCAACATCAACTCGAAATAATTACTGGTTTGAACATAGGTGCAAAGTTTTATGAGTTTTTGTGCATCATGAAGTCCTCTAACACGGGTTCGTAAAATTAAAATTAACGCACAAAATCCAACATGGCTGACTTCCCGTCGGGTGAAAAAATTAAAAAAAATTTTGCTATATTCTTGTAGATGAGAACAATGATCTCACCAAATTTCATGAACATCAAAGGAACTTTTTGCAAACGTGGGCGTGCGTTTTTGGGGGCGCTATGGAGGCTGCTGGCCACGCCCGAGCCCAGTCACTGCAGTACAATGCAATTTTCGCCAGTTCTGTGCCAATTTTCGTGAGTTTTTGTGCATCCCAGTCCTCTCAAAAATGCGAATCCGCAGCTGAAAAATAATAATTAAAGCTGCAAGCACCGATGAACGGGCCCTCGCCCCTTGTGCACGTCGGGGGTAATGGAAGGACACCAGTTGACGCTGCTGTGCATTTCCTTAACCGTCAGATAGTGCGTGCACGAGTTGGTTTTTGCATTGAGTGCGTGGCGCTGGAAATAACATATTGTCAATTTTGTACCACTTCCTGCGTCCACTATGTGGCGCTATAGAGAGCACACACACACTAATTCTACGTCATGTTGGCTGTTTGACAGACAGACAGACAGACCTTTTCTGTGCCACCGTCCTTTCCTTCCTCCACCTTCTGTATAGCAAATGTCTGCATCTGTATCGACCCTTCCTCTTCCTCAGAGGAACAGCCAGCCAACTCCTGCTAGGGCCTTTTCCCTTCTGTTCGCAGGGCGGGAGTTTTTATTATGATTGTTTTTAAAGATTTTTTTTTTCCTCTCTCTGTCTGCCCAGGGTTGCAGATATTGCCATAAGCAGAGAATAAAAAAGACGGGGAGGGGGGGGAGAAGAAGAAGAGCGAAAGTTATTTCGCTGAAGGACATTTGCAGAGGCAGCTTTTAACACCCTCGCCTCCTCCTCCTCCCTTCCTTTCCCTCCATCCCCGCTTAAACACACTTCTCCCTTTTCTCCTCTTTAAATATTGAGAATCGTTGCAAATTCCTCTGGCCTCTTCCTTTTGATGCTGCTGGCCTCCCGACGGCTCGGCAACAGAAATGCACTTGGAGAGGGCTGAAAGTCTCAGTATAGCAACAGCAACAATTCCCCCCTTGCAGGACCTCCCTGCTCCCTCCTGCAGGCCCCAGTAAACGGGTCTGAGCTTTGCTGGTTCCCAAGCCGCACCTCTTCCCCGGCGCCCCGCGTTCTCCAGTCTGAAGGCCAAGCTCTCCCTCTGGGCCGGCTTTGGCTGCTCATTTTCACTCTAACGGAGGGTGGCTCTCCACAGGCCTGGCTTTTTAACCTACACCAACATGCATGAACACACAAACACACACCCCATGCAGCTGAAACAGACTGTAAGAGTGACCCGGCTGACTCCTGTCACTTTATTCTTTACTTTTTCACCACTCTCCCGCCACAATATAATCATTCTTCCCTGATTGCTTTTTTTCTTCTTTTATTGCTCACATGGCTGCATTTCAGATGCTATTTAAGATTGTGCTAACTAGTAGGGTGCAGACGCCTGTGTTGTGGCTAGCTCAAGAATACAAAACCTGAGTTTAGATACAGAACAAGCTTTTCTTAAAGAGGCTGCATTCCTGAGCCTGTGCCATTATTGTTCACGTTTCTCCGAAAGGAAAACGGTAAATAGCCGCTAAATAAAGCGGGAGCTGTTGCAGTCGCACTGCGTCTCTAGGCCAACAAACGGTCAAATCGCGGCTGGAGAGTTCTCCCCCCGTCGCTCTCATGTAAAACAGGAGAGGATCCTGAGTGGAAAGGGAGTGCAGCAGACTGAGATCATAGACGTGTTACTGCTTAACAGCCCACTTTATGGGATCGGCTCTCTTTGTGTTTTAATGAGGAGGCCATGGATGGGTGGAAAGACGAGGGGACGGAGAGAGAGAGAGAGAGGGAAGGTTGAGTCTGTCAGGGAGGATGAGAGATTAGAAAAGATTGAGAAAGAATAGAGGATGAGTGTTAGGAAGAAGTCGGAGAGAGGTTTAATGTCGCCTTCTCTCCTCAGGTCTAATTAGGAGTGAAAGAAGGGGCCGAGGGGTCCTCCTTAAAGTGCTGCTGTTAATTTCTCACGTCACAGTTTTACACTTCGTGATACCACTCTTGTCTTCTCTTACCGCTTTTCTTTGTTTCATTTTATAGCCTCTAGAAATAAATACACAGTTTCTCTCCAGGATATTTTAGTTGAACAGGACATTTTTTGCAACAAACTTGGCCGTCAGTGTGTGTGTGTGTGTGTGTGTGTGTGTGTATGCCTCATTCCTCTCTATATTTACCTCCCTCTGAAAAGTGTTTTGAGCCCCCAGTGCAGTGCCACGAGATTGGCAGTTTGCTGTGTGCTGATAAAGTCGCGATCCGTGTGTGTGTGTGTTTAAGTGTGCCTGCTGGTGAAAGGGAGGAAGAAGCAAGGAGGTAGAGGCTGGACACCTCAGGAATGTTTTTTCGATAACAAGTTCCCCCAGCGCTCTAGAGCTCTATTGTACAATGTTGTGTGTTTTACTGCACTGTCTATGTGTGTGTCTGTGTGTGTGTGTGTCTTGGGGGAGGGGAGGTTCTGCAGCTTTCTAGCTGTATTGTGATTGGCCCTGAGTGTATTATGCTCTCTGAGTCTATTTTTTCCATTTACCACTCATACAAACACCTGGAAAATGCTAAAAAAAAACACACTACACAAGACACTTTTCATTATTGGACATTTTGATACTGTTGAATTTGTTCTCCGTTTCAGATTTTAATTCTATTACAAACACACACACACATTCCTACCTGTGGAACGGGACTCCAGGTCACCGCTCATGCCTCGTGCGCATCATTGTGCAGCATTGTGCAACAGCAGCGCCGCCTCTAACTCGCACGTCCTTTTCCGCCGCTCTCCTCTCTGCAGGCTTGCCTCATTAAACTTTCAGCTGAACAGTTGAAAAAACTCTGCCGCCCTTCCAGTCCCAACTGGCCGCGGCGTAAAAGAGGAGTAAATTAAATTCAGTCTGTCCAGTGGGTTTGAAGTCGGATGGAAGGATGGCATTTGCCCACTCTGTCTGTCTGCAGCAAAGCGTCGCGGCGTGGCCACAGGTGGTGCTTTGTGAGCCCTGACATCAAGCTCGCAGTCTGCGATGACCCCGACTGAGCTAAAATATCTTTGTTTTTCCTCAAGCTGTGTCTGAAGCTCTGTTTTCTCGTCCCTCATAGTCAACTCGGGAGATGGCATCGACTACAGCCAGCAGAGGAGGGAGAATGTTGGGGACCTGATCCAGGAGACTCTGGAGGTGTTGGAGCGCTACGGAGGGGAGAACGCCTTCATAAACATCAAGTACATGGTGCCCACCTACGAGTCCTGCATCAGCTGAGGAGGGGGGGCATCCTACTGACGTTGCACAGACTCTTGACTTTATCTGTTTGTCAGTCCTTCTTTATCTGCTCCCCAAACTCTAAATTAAACACTTCTCTTATCACTTCTTTATCCTAGCCCTCCCCCTAATCTCAACGTCTCTCCATTCATTCTCTTTTTGTTTCTGCACCGATCTCTTAAGGCCCAGACACACTTGCTCCACTTTCTTTAACATATCCTTTTAAACTCCTATTAAATTCATTGCAAGTCATACTTTCTGTATCTGTGTATTTATCACTATCGCTCGTTAACCTCAACGCAAGCTTGACAGAACAAATTTGCCTCATCGAAACACACCCGTATGTTTAAAACATTATCCATGTATTGTTCATTTTTCTCTGGCTGTAGTGATTTATTTAGCTAGCTGATAAGGAATCCTTGATGCACAGCGACTTTCATTTCAAACAGCGATATGCATCAGATGAAAAAAATGTGACGCTTTCAAAAATGTGTGAAAACATAGAATTGAAAATTCCTTTGATTTAAAAAAAGTGAAACTGTTTTCTTTTGACTATCAAACGCTCACCCGCGCTTGATGCTCGACTGTTGACTGTAAAAAGTTGCTCCCTCACAGAGAACAGCAGCTGTTGCCAGCTTACATTTATGTCAGCTACAGTAGATTCCACCGCGCGGTGACACGATTTCAAGGCGGAAAAACAGTCAGGTCCACAGAAACTTCTCAAACTACTCCTGCTTTTGCTTTTTACAGCCGCCTTTCGAGCCTACGGAGTGTGAACGCAACTCAAAAGACACCCTTTTGCCAGAGCTTCACTTAGATAATGTGTGACATTTTGGAATATAAATATTGAGTACTTCCCTGTGCTGAAAGCCTCTACACTGCGAAGCTTTTAATTGAAAAGGTGCTAATGCAGCATGAGAGGTACAAAAAAAGGAGTTGGGCGAGATTCCAGTGATGTAGGCCTGTTTTTCCTGTCTCAGTCCTGTTGTACATCTGCATTGTGTTTTGTCCTGCTCTACAACTGCATCTATTGTGTTGTACCATTGTACCCATTCTGTCACAAACCCAGCTGGAGACGCAGCCTGTCTAAACATGCGTGGAAAGACGCATAGGAATGACGACCGACAGCATTCCTCCAGATAACACGCTGTCTCACACACGGAGATATGGTTACCATCCTTTGAACTCAAATACCCCCAAGTGATCTTAGTGAATGCATGGTGTGCATGTGGGTTTATTTATGACTGTTTCTGCATGACAACATACATGTTTTGTTTATCCAGACCAGACAGTTTTTCAGTAGGCATCTTTAACCAACCATGTGTTCCCTCTCTCCCACTATCCTTTCTACTGCATTAAAGTCGCAATGGAAACTTCTTCCCTGACACAATGGAAGCTTAAGCAACCGTATTTCCTCCACACACACACACACACAGAGACACACACTTGCGCATATGCATATATACAACCCTGCGACCCACAAGGGAAACATAGCGTAATTGATTTCTGACACTCACAAGGACACTTGCACCGTCTCTTATTGTAAGTCATGTCTCCAGCAAAAGCAACTTTACAGGCCTGCGGAGGAATCTATTCTCAACCAGAAGACAGGTTCATAATGCTCATATTTCAACCTCAGCACATCTTGAAAAGAGTGTTACTGAATAGCTGTTCCACGCTGCTGAACCCGGGCCGCGCTGCACTCTGCCTGCTGCCTGATCTGTGCAGTGAAAGACGAAAAAGGGGAGTGCGGCGCGGTCCCCGTTCGACACAAAACACATAATTCACCTTAATAACTGCGGCTGCATAATAAAACAAATACAGCACCGTTGCAGAGCACATGAACTACATTTAAAGGGGGGTACAATTTCACCTCTGTTCTCGCCCGATGAGCCGATCGAAGTCTGAACAGCCTGCGGTTCTGTCGAAGTGTATCAGTGACGCCCTGCTGTCCCGCTTCACCTGTCCAATTTTACTGAGCCACAGGCTAGCAGCTGGCCATCAAAAGGAGGGAGAGCTTAGAAATAGAGAGGACAGCTAGAAAAAAAAGGACAAGAAACATGGTGAACATTTTTGTTAAGCTGCGTGCTTCAAAAATTGTTTTTCAGAACTCGCCAGATATTGTACTCGCAGCTCTCCATCTGTTCGTCATAGTCTTTTGCTTCGAGCTAGCGCACAATGTCATACAAGCCATAATATACAGAAATTGCCTCGAATTCACTTCACTTCTTCGCACTTAAAGGGCCAGGCAGTCTGATTGCTTCGGCTCAATTAGGTCACATCACAGGCGCTAATGGGCGTTAAATGCTAAATGGTGTCCGTTTCGACCTCCTCAGGAACCCGCTGAAGCTCATTAAGAAAGGTGACAGTCTGGAAAGGAACATCGGAGAATATGCTCTCCAATCGAGAGCTGCACACACACAATCAGACACACACATACACACACACACACACAATAATGGCAAACAATACCAAACAACAACACCGAGCTGTAATTGCTCATGCAAGTAATAGAGTGAACTGTGAAATGAACAGGAATGGAGGCAGCCAATGAGGTTATTTGGCCAATCAAAGGCATCAACGCATGACTGGTCCAGGCGTACAGGCCTGAAAGACCAAGCATGACATTACTTGAATTTCTCCCTTATCTCGGACATGAAAAAAAAACCAAATGTGGCGTAGAGCAGAAATTGTCCTGATCATCATATTCTAACCCTTTCGCCTTAGTCATAATGAGCAATTTATCATTTTGTGACTGCGGGTGCCCCAACATACACACGGAAATAAATTGCTTCCCATTCAGAGTATTTCCTCCAGTCATAGAGCACAGGTTATAACATCATGCTCTACTTCCCAACAGCAGATAGTATCTGTCGCAGATAAAGCCACATTATTATTTTCAGTTGAGAGGATTTCCAAGGGTTTTTTTTTTTTCCTTGTCTATTGTGAAAGATCTGCCTGATGGCAGGAGCGGACGATGGTATTGATCTAACATGTTATTCAGCCATTTTGCGACATCTTTGTCTCTTTGCCTTTTGTTAATTTCTCCTCAGCCCAGATAAGTGCTGAAGAGATTGAATAAAAACATGCGTCAGCTCTGAAGTCTAGGTAAAGAACTTGCTGAGCATGTTTCCTCTGTGTGTGTATTCCAATAGAGTGCTCCAGGGATGACGTATTTTTGTAGGCCAACCAGGAAGTTAGCATCACACTGGTTTCCTCGACTAAAAGCCAATGGGATTTTTCCATTGGGTTTGGATTATTGCAGAAAATAATCTCTGTGACAAACGTTTATGATACTTACACGTTTTGTTCCGTAAAATAATCTCCACAAATGATTGATTTTTGATGTATGAATACAATCACCGGAAGTAAAAAGCTAACGATAGGCTATAAACAAACTACACCACGGTCGCATGAGCGTGAGTATACGCAACGAGGCTGTAAAGGCGGACGAGTCGGCGTGATGATGTTTAGTAGTCTCATTTAGCCACTTGTTAGCAAACGCCTTTTTTAAGACAAGTAAAAGCTTCACAATTCACGAGTGGGATATTTACTGACGTATTATATACTGTATTGTAGAACAAAACATTAAAACCTATTAAAGGAACAGTGTGTAGGATCTGGCGGTATCTAGCGGTGAGGTTGCAGATTACAACTTCTCCCGTGTGCCAAACGCGAATGGCCCTCTCTCTCGAGTCAGTTCTTGTAAGAGTAGAGCGCTTATAGTGTGTGTGTACGTGGGAAGTGAGTAGTGAAGCAAGAGAGAGAGAGCGGTGGCGACGGGAGCGAGTAACGTTATCGACTCTGGCCCAAGCAGAAAAAGTTGAGTTTTGTTTGCCTGTTCTGGGCTACTGTTGAAACATGACATACTCCGTGAAGAGGACCTGCTCCCTATGTAGATATTAACGGCTCATTCTAAGGTAACAAAAACACAACGATTCTTATTGTCAGGTGATTATACACTAAAGAAAGCATAGTTATTAATATTATATTTAATTTCTGCCAATAGATTCCCCTAAATGGTGCACACTGTACCTTTAAGCCTTTAAGCTTGTGTTAACCACAGACCTTATTTCAGACAACTACCTAAAAACCCATTTAATAATACCATTGATTCCAAGATGAGAGAACCATAAGTGATAAAATGCTAACTCATTTCCGGGTTTTAGGAATCATTCCTGCACCACTCTATTGCTTTGTAGTATAACACTCACTGCTAGCTGGATTTGGGTAAAACACATTACGTACCACATGATCAATGTGCTTCCAAAGTGGTTCACTCAGGGTCTTACGACCCCAACATTAACCACAGAGTGTGTAGCGTTCCTGCACACCTGCCTTCGTCCTTACAAGGGTGAAATGGCATTCTCTAATCCACGACCTGGCCTAATCCTCACTCTCCACTGCAACTGGACTCCGGGGGTCAACCGTAGACGATGTGGGGCCCGTGGGCACTCACTCAGCTCCGGGGTTATTATTAGCCCGGCTAGCTCAGCCCCTCACAACAGCTGCTGCTGCCCCGCAGCCAGCAATAACTCCCACTGAGGAACACATGCAAGCCATTTCACTGATGGAAACACTAAGCATTACACCGACACGGGACGATTTATACACTATTCATACAGCCTCACAGATCAGCGCAGTCGACTACGCAGACAAATGTTTACATGTGTGTCTGGCTCGCGCCCCACCAGCTACTCCAGCCATCAGGTTGAGCCGTTATCTCGGAACGAACATTGACTTTCTGAAAGCTGGCACCACGGAGCTCAAGTTTGTCCTTGCGCATCTCCGTCTCACCGCATCACAGTGGTGGCAGGCCAACAAAGGCTTTTGTATTGCAGTGAGCCGCACAACAAAAGCTACACAAACAACGCCGATAGCGTTCTGTTGACGGAGGGGGAAAAAGAGATTGAGGAAAGTACAGAAAGGGCTAAGACTGAGGAGGGAGGAAAAAGACAATTATGGAAGAGGAAAGACAGCGTGGAAATGTTTGCGGTATGAGTGTGTGTGTGTTTGAGAGAGTAAACATGTTGAATAAAGAGGAAGACAGGGAGATGCATTGCGCCCGAGACGGACCGGCAGTCCAAGATGGATCCAGCGCAGAGAGAAATGAGGGGAAGGAGAGACTGTGTGGGCCGCGTCGAGATGGATGGATGGAGGGAAGTGGGATGTTGTGTCACCTGGTAGAGAGAGCTGTCGAGCTCTGGCCAGACCTGAGATTTAGGAGCAGTCAGCTGCAGAGAGAGGAATAAGAGACCAAAGAAGAAGAGGAGGTGGTGGTGGTGGTGGTGAGGAGACGGGGGTTCTGTTTTCTCCTCACAAGTGACAACTGGCACTTAACGATATCATCACGCTCCCTTATCTGAACAAACACGCCGAATGTACGACATCTCCCCGTGTTGAAAATCAAATAATTCATCCATGTGGGTCACACTTAACGTGATCAAAGTACGGTTGCATGTTGTAACGCGTATAGTGGAGGATTTATTAAGCATTCAGCAAGTCTTCATCTGTCTTCCCCTTTATCACTTCCTTCCCTCTTTTTCCTCTCGTCCCTTCTGCTGAGCTGTCTCTCTTATTCCAACGTTATAGTCTCAAAAGGCACATAGTTAGGACCAGCAATGAGAGGGATGGTGCCGTGCAACAGAAATAAATGCCCCCCAGGGAATGATCCGTCTTGTTCACGTCTGCCCGGCGAGAGTCCGCGCTCATCCGGGGAGCTACTGAGCATGTGCGAGACAGGACAGCACAATGGAGATTTATCTATCTGCCTCTCCATATGCCAGGTGTCTGATTCGCAGGCTTAATTCAAGAGTGCGGGAATAATGTAAACACTTTGAAAGAGGAGCTCATGTTCTGTTTTCCTTGTGAAGCCCTCTGTAAAGTTCCCCTTAAATATTAATAAAATCCTGATTTACTGTTAAGATTTGTGAGCGATTCTCTTATCTGTGCTTATGTTTAGATCCCAGAGACGACCACACCGGAGGATCAATCCTTCTCTGAACGGATGTGATCAATGAGGATTCTCCCCCTCTCTCCGTCACTCTCCTTCACCCATTTTCTCTGTCCTTCCTCCTCTTCTTCCTCTCCTACAGGTCTTATCGCTCACAAACACTCATTTCTTTCCCTGCTACGGGCTGGCAGGCGCGCACAAACAGGCGAACGAGCAAGTAAACAAATACAGGCATCTTCAGCGGGAGCAGGAATGGATCCACACTGTTAACAATTGGCGGGGACAGATGTAGCATCGGCTGGACTTCTTTAAGCCGTATTGACACCAGCGTGTTCTCTACAAGGAGCAGAATGAGGAAGGAGGAGTTGGAGAAACTTGTTTACTCTCAGAGTGTTTAAGTGCCCCTTACTGTAAAACTGTAATGTGTGTTTTTATGTGTCATTTCCTCCTGTTGATTGATGATTAGCAGGTTCGAGGTGGGACTTTGGAGGTGATGTTTTCCCGTCAGAGCCTTCGACCACAAGTGGCTCCAGCTGTCACCCACCTCCTTCCCCTATCCCTCTCCACCCCCACCGTGTCTGGGCACCAACAGGCATTTCCATCACCAGACTGCCAAACCACTGGAGCATCTAGACTACAACACCCAAGGTGACCTTTAACAAAATAGAGAACGGTGAATAGCTGTGGCGGCGAGGGTAGAATGGGTTATTGGGAGACGCAGGAATATTGCAGCTTCAGATTGAATTGTGATAGATTTCTCCTCATGCCGCTCCACATTGTGGCACTCCTCCAGGTGACACTTCTTCCTCATGTAGTCAGCGTGTGAATAGTATACACTCTTTCTCATGCGTAGTCTAATTTGTGAGGGATAAAAAGAAGAAAACGAGCCTTACTTAACCTCCTTAACCCTGTAATCCAGTCAGCAAGTAGGTGTGATGATGGATTGAGGTCTCCCTACCCCCCACACCGGCCCCTCACTCACTCACAGCCGTAATGGAACCCACTGCAATGTGGATGTTTTTGGTCCTGGAGAACCAGTTCTACCCACATCAACACTGAGATTACATCCACACTTGGCTGGCTAAATCGGAATCATTTTCAGGTTAGTTCCCCATCTGTACTAAAACTCCTGAACGATGGGAAAACGGATAAATCTCTTCTCCTTTGTTCTGTTTTTTGTTCGCAAACAACACATTTATGCATAACATTCACATTTGGTAAGGGGGCGGGGCCGTCACACAGACACCTCACTTCAATCACTTCCTGCTCTCCATGATCACCGATGTGTTTTAGTAAAACCAGTCACAAATTTACAGCCTTTCTCATTCCCAGGGCGTTAAATCCAGATGCTTTGTCACAGCTGTCGGCGTTCGATACCACCACACAAGGCACCCTTTTGTGGCAGTAGGAGACACACCGGGCTGTGGTGAAGTATTATAAAGAGCAAGAGACACACAAGGTGGACGAAAGGCGAGGTGGATGGGAGATTGCTGTTTGTGTCCCGTGCGCTAAGTTTCACTTTCACTTTACAATCAGCTGATTGTTCGTGTCCCGTTTTCAGGACAACAAGTCACATTTTCACTGTAAAAACTTAGTAGTTTTAAGCCCAACCATGTTGTTTTTTCCTAAACCTAAGTAAGTGTTTTTGTTGTCTAAACCTAAGTAAATGTTTTTGTTTAATTCACAACATTAAAAAAAAGAAAAGAAAACTAGTCAGTATGTGACGAGACGGGATGAGAACGTGTTGGCTAAATCAAATCATTTTCAGGTTATTTCTCCATCTGCACTAAAACTCCTGAACGATAGGAAAACTGTTAAATCTCTTCTTCTTTGTTAGCTTTCGGTTGGCAAACAACACAATTATGCATGACAATCAACATTTGGTAAGTGGCGGGGGAGATACCTCACATCTATCACTTCCTACTCTCCATGATCACAGATGTGTTTCAGTTCTTGTTTACATATTTCTCTGGTTTGTGTTGTCAGACACCTGAACGAGCAGTGATTTGATCTCATAAATGCTACCTGTTAGCTACCATGAACAATAATTCCTGCGCTGCTGCACTGGGACTTTGAATGATTGTTGAATTTTATGATCGCAAAGTAACATGGCAACAACTATAATGTCTGATCATTATACCGACATATACTTTAAAATGAGTGCTCTCAAAGAGGTATAGAGGCCCTTAAATGTAGTGATTTTGTTACAGGTGTGATCTATAACACCGCTAAAGTAAAACCACGGCGGAAAGTGGTTGATTTCGTGTCCCACCATCGCTTTCACTAACCCATCCCTCCTCTTCATCCTTCATGTCTACAATCCTTACTTTGTGTGATTTCAAGACAAATAAATAATGTTCAGTCACTGACAATAACAAATGCACACACAAACAAGTATGAGTGCAACAGTGCATGAACACGAGCACGAGTAGGGCATTTGTCATGTCATGCTTATGATACGAGTTAAAATGAATTATAGGTGCATTATGTATTTCTCTGTATATGCTATGTATATGCTGCGGTTGCTAGAAGGACATTTATTTCTGTTGCGCTGTGCTCACACCTTCCTCAAAATGTAAATGACCCAGATTCTGCCGGCGCTTTTTTCCCCCCACAGTCCCCAAACTAGTAAGCCAAAAGAAAAAGGGAAAGATGTTGTTCTTGTTTGTATGTGTGCGTGTTATCAGAGCCCGTGGGCCTCTGTTCGCCTCCTTCAGAGTTACAACCGTTATCGCAGACAGCCTTGCCTCGACAGTCACCAGCTCTCGCTCGCTTTGCTGCGGCCGTGGCCCTCGAGGCGGGCTGCAACCGGCTACAGGGCCCCTACCGAGGGCCCCATTGTTTCCATCAGCGTACTTTCAGTTGAAAACCCAGGGCGCTCTCCAAGCTCATTGTGAGTGAGCTAACAGCCTCTCTTCAAAAGGGGCTAAACGCATGTTCATTAATTATCTGGATCCTTGTTAATTGGATTAATTGTTGAATAGAAACCGTGTTATTAAAAATGACGAAAACACAAGGGCAGGGGGAGCAAAAGGGGGGATTAATATCGTTTCTGTTTACTCTAGGGCTGTCAGAAGACACAAGCATGCACGGGCTCACACACACACGCACAAATTTAAGGATGCTCTGCCTGTCTAAACACCGCATCTCTCTCTTTCTCTAACTCTGCGTTTCTATTTCACACACACATCAACACACACACGGAAGCCGCATTTGACCCAACTCAGAAGAACGAGCGCTAGGCAAGGTGCAAATTACCATGCACACCGTTGAGATAAGAACTAAACCCATTTTCAAAGCTCCGAATAAATGCCAGATTCTTTTTGATGCAAGAAGTCTGTGACTTTTTCCAGCACTTATATTCAAAGAATAAGGGAGGGGGAAAAAAAAAAAACATAAAGGCAACACCATGAACAATTTAGCTATCTTCAAGTCACATGAAAAATGGGGTTTCTCATTCCCGCTGCCTATCTGCACACTCTTATCCACCAAAATCACTTATCAGTGTTTGACTTCAAGGGATGTTTTATCAGTCTGGCTCTAAGATGGCACGCTGATATTGCAGACCATTTGGATGACAGGACTAATATTACATGTCCTGTGTAATTGGTGAAGGTGCAACTGACAAGCGATTATGCAAAAACCTTACTAACTGTGTTTTCCTGAGGTCACTGGTTGAAATTGTGACAATCGTAAATACCAGACGCCCCAGAAGGCAATGAATATGGTAACGGGGCACTTCAGTGTTAAATCCACAGGAACATCATTTTCATTTTGATGTACAGTGGGCAGTTACACAAATGTTTAAAGGGGCTATATGTGAGAATCAGAGATTTCTTGTTAACAGTGACACCTGTGGCCATTAAGTCAACGACAGTTAGCGTCCTGTTGCTCGTGCTTGCGCTCACACTATGTAGACGCGAGCAAGCATCGGTCAAAACAGTGAAGCGACACACTGTGAGACTGAACGTGATTGTCATGGCTTCATGTTGATTAACGTTAGCAACATTAGCAAGCTAAAACCACAATATCACTATATATTTCACATGCTTGGCAGTAATCTTAGCTTACCAAACGAAGGTCCCTCCATGAATCTAAGGCCCGGCCGATGTTGATCCAAGTTTTCCACCGACGCAAGACGGGCTTCACTAAATATAACTTAGATTTTTTTATGCCTCTGTGGAGTTTATGTTGGAGTCTGTGTTGTGGTGGGGGCTGGTTGTTTGTTTGCGTAAGCGGACTCCATTTCTAACCGAACGTTAGCTATGGTTGCACACTATTAGCCCTGAGGCGGTGCTGAAAATAAAGGCACTTGCGTACGTGCATGACGCCACATCTGGTGGATTTCCCCCGGAAAATAACAGCCCGCACCCTTTACATTAAAAGCAGCATACAGGATGATAGGGGAAACCCAGAAAGTCGCAAAAGGTCTCATTGTTTAGGTTAGGTTAACTTACGTACAGTCCCTTGAAGAAATGATCATTTCTGTGAACCAGGTTCTTGTCTGAGGCTCAACTGAAGTTCGACAATAATTATAGTAATAACATACTGTAGCTATATGTAGACACTGATAGTCAGAGAAGCAGGATCCAGGTTGTTAAGGCAACTGTATTTGTCTTCTTGCTTTTATGTGAGGGCTGCTGTCGTTTGCTGCACTGCCGAATGCTGTTACCCGGGGCCGGAGGATTGATTGCAAATATTTTTTGTGTAGATAAGTGTTTTTTTTTGTGTGTAAGCAAGTTTCCAATTTGTTTGTATGTTGTAAGTGTGTGGCATTTATCTCTTGAGTTAATGATACAGAGACACAATTCCAATACTTAAACTTGTCCCAAGACATCACCAGTGTTCTTTGATCAATTTATTGGACATGCTGCACTAATACTAGAGATTAGATTCAGTTTGGACTTAATTTACTATTCTCCATACTAACACAGTGGCGACAAACTGCAGCCAGAAGGTCATAGTGCAGCTGTTTGACCATTCATACACCCAGCATGGGGACTACTTTTACAAAGACATTGAGTGGGTGAGCAGTAAGCGGACAAATTGAATGGTGGCCAAGGTCAGGGCTCAGATTTAGCCGGGGCCCCTCTCCGCCAACAGCTGTTAAAATCAAAACGGACCAGTTGTGGTTTATTTTCACACTAAGCAGGATGTGAGAAACCGGAGGTAGCTGGGTTGTGTGTGTTCCATTGATCAGGGATGTTAATCTTCGGGGGATATGTAGAGAGGTCCTCCCAAGGACAGGACAGTGAAAAGGCCCTATTGATTACTGGAACGTTGATCAATCGGTCCCAAGACAGATAACAAGATGTACAAGTCTTGTGTAACAAAAGGTATCTTGTAGGATACAGACTGCACTGGTTGATTTTTTTCAGATTTGGGCTACCAAAATTGAAGCATGAAATCCACAATCATCCTGATTCATAGGTTGGTTTTGACAAGCATACTACCTCTGTCACACACACACACACACCCTGTGTATGAAGTGGGAGGTTGAACACACATTCAACCCACGTGTGAGCATTCAAACCAAATCACTAGTCCATACCACATTAGTAGGCCCATCCATGTTATTGCTAAACCATAGAATTACTGTAGACCTTGTAAAATCTATGTGACAAATTGTGTTTTCAAGTAGTCATTGGAATGTTGTTTTTACACTGGATCGGCAGCATGATGATCTTGTGCAATATATAGGAGGGGGGAAGGGAAAGCAACGTAAAACCAGTTGGAACTGGCAGAAAAAGTTATTTATTAGAGGAGCAGATCTTTTGGGGGATTTTTTTTTGCAAAGATGTAATAAATAAAAGAACTGAGCTACAAAGAGGCAGTGGCGTGTGAGTGTTGATAATTCAAAAGAAATAAATATAGGAAAAAAGGACTCCTAACTGCTTTCTAAAACGACGAAAAATAATAAATAAAACCTCAGCTGACTCCACTTTTTAGTCACAGTATATTTCACTAATAATACTCACAATATATACTACAGTATATATTTTTTATTTAACCTTTATTTAACCAGGTAGTACTCATTGAGATTAAGAATATCTTTTTGCAAGAGAGACCTGGCCAAGACAGCAGCATTTAAACATACATTAAAGTTTCAGACGCCACAACATTAAACAAATGCAAAATAAATACATAGGTCATTGTATCAAATTTTTCTAGTGTAACAGCAGAGGGCTGATGGGGGGTGTGGGGTCTGGGCGGGAGATGGTGAGCAAGCTGTCTGTATCTGTGTATTTGCAGTGTATGTTTGTTATGTAATGTTGTTTTGTCTGTATGTGTTTTTCTATTTGTGTCTATGGGACCCCCTTGACAAATGAGATGCTACATCTCAAGGGGCTATCCTATCCTTTCAATAAATTCAAATTCATATCATACAAAAAACATTAAAGTATAGTACTCGTAGTAGTATTATTGTACAATACTGAAAACTGATATTAGTGAGGAAGAAAGAAGAAAGAAAAAGTAAATGTGTGCTACTCTTGTGTTGATAACACTTTTCAGGGGCATTTTATGTGCACATTCCTGCGCACTGCACTCCATTGGCCCAAATGTCTGTAAAAAGTGGCATGTGAGTGTTGATAATTCCAACACAATATTTCACTAATATACTCACAATATATACTTTTTTTTTTATTTAACCTTTATTTAACCAGGTAGTACTCATTGAGATTAAGAATCTCTTTTTTGCAAGAGAGACCTGGCCAAGACAGCAGCATTTAAACATACATTAAAGTAAGATAAAACCTCAGCTGACTCCACTTTTCACTCACAGTATATTTCACTAATATACTCACAATATATAGATAGTTAGATTGATAGATAGATAGATAGATAGATAGATAGATAGATAGTAACTTTATTGATCCCGAGGGCAATTCAAGTTTCCAGCATGACAGTTCCATAGTGCAAAACATGTTAGTAAAAACACAGTGAAAAAGTTAACAGTGCAAAGTACAGTATATATATATCAGATATAAAACAACAAGGATATGAAGAAAACTGTTCAAACTGAATATAGTGCTGGGTAACAGCTGTGATACACGACTATTAAAAAAACTACAATATAGTATTCATATTATTATTGTACAATACTGAAAACTTGAATTAGTGAAGAAAAAGAAGAAAAACAAGTGTGCTATTGTGTTGACAACACTTTTCAGGGGCATTATGTGCACATTCCTGCGCACTGCTCTCCATTGGCCCAAATGTCTGTCCATCACTCCACCAAACCACGTCGACCCAGCCCTCTTGGCTCTCCTCTGAGCGCTCATTGGTTCTCCTATTAGTTCTCTGAAAGCCCCTTTAGCCAATAACCGGTTGCGGGAGGACGGAGCCTTTTTCCGGTGGAGCAGTCTCTCACGCCTACAGTGGTGGAAACGAAACGTCCCCAAAGCGCACACGGCGTAAGAGGAGAGTACGGCGCACACGAGTCTCTGGAAGGAAGATAACGGTGTCTTTTATTTACCCCCTCTCTCTCTCCACTCACAAAACACACAAGAACAAACCTGACATTTTTTTTTTTTAGGGGGGGTTTTACAGAGTCTTCTCATCACAACGAGGAGGAGGAGAAGCGAAGCGAAGGGGATTTTTGGAGAGCTGCAAGTTTTTCTTCTTTTTTTTTTTAAAGAGAGGATTCTGTGTTTTGTGTGGTGTTTTTCACGGGTGGGTTTGTTTTATCCGCTTGTTTCGCCGCAAAGATGATGGTCGGAGAGGTCGAAGTGAAGGAGCGACCGAGGCCGAGTCCCGACTATTTGATGCAATTACTAAACGAGAAGAAGCTCATGACCAGTTTGCCAAATCTCTGCGGCATCTTCACACACCTGGAGAGGCTTCTCGATGAAGGTAAGGAAGGAGAGGCGAATGTCTGGAGGAATGGAAGCGTGACCACACGGCGCAGCAGTCCGGGTTCTGCACCGCTTCTCTGGGCGTCCGCTGCTGCTGCATACCGTCGATACACACCGATATATTGCTGTGACCGTAGCAGACACAACTTCCACCTCTCACGAGTAAAAACCTTACATCCAAACCCTTACATTCAAACCAAAAAACCCACGCAATAGTAGTATCCTGGGTGTTTTTTTGACCCACTAAGATGTGTTGGATTTTAAGAGTTGTGTTGTTAGTTTGCACTCTTTGACTTTGTGAAAAACTTTCTCAGTCTCTCACAAACACACACACACAGGGAAAAATCACTGTGTGTTAACAAAACAATACGCTTTTAATAAAGTATTTAACCTTTTTGAACCACTCTTTATAGCTTTTATCTAATTAATTTAAGACTAGGGCCTGATTCCCCCACATGTTCCTCCTCCAGCAGCAGCAATATAGCTTTTAGTTAGCCACATTTTTCAGCTAGCGAAGCTGTCTGCATTCCTCTGAACTCTTCAGGAATCAAAGCAGTTCACTTAAGAAAGAAGCTACGTCTTTAAAATAAACACTTACACTTCTTTCCCATTTGTCTGGTTAACAAAAGTTGTCTTTATTTTAAGCTTAAAAGGGGGTTTGTGTTAGTTAGTTGTTGCCCAGGCCGAGCTTCTAAAAGCACGGAGGAATGTGTGTCTGCTTGTTGCCCAAACAATGGCCAGTGAGTTGCTGCTGCTGCTGCTGGGAGGAAAGAGAGGAGAAGAAGGAGGGAGTGCATGAAGATTATTTCAACTTTTTTTATTAAAAGGGACACCATTTTGTTTCCCTTTCTGCTACTACAATATTTGTCTTAAAGCGAGCAGAGGGTTGGTTATATTTCCTTCCCTTTGCTGCAGCAGCAGCAGCAGCAGTCGTCGTGTTTTTGCCCAGTCAAGCAGCGTGCACTACCCCAAAAAAGCGTCGCCTCTTTGTCGGCGGGATTCGCCTGTCTACGTTGTTTCCCCCAATGCTTTTCCTCTGATTTTTTGTGCAGATGTAGACGAGGCTTATTTCTGTTGATAGTGTCAATAACATAAGCTGGTCTTAAGCGGAAGGTTGGACCTATGCTTTTATGTAAGTGAGCTGGGGACACTAGAGAGCGCCACAGCCCCCAAGCAGACTGTCCACACCGTGCTGTGTGTGTATTGTCGGACATGACGCTTATACATATAAACAATAGGCTTTCAGACTACTTAACAGAGTGATTTCTTCACAGACACAGAGAAAGAGCAGGGCATACCTCAGTTTCGGCTGCATGTCTGGATGAGTAGCTCTGTAAGTATGTAGTTGCAAAACCGGTCTGCAAAGATTTCTCTTGCTTCCTTGATGGGTGATAAACAAAACACTTGAAGAAGGTGTGAAGTGGTCTATTTCCACCCCTGGATGTCCCCTTAGTTCACTACCACAACAATGCAAACATAAGTTTGTATGACAATAAATAAAAATACCCCTACTCAAATTCATTTTAAGCCTTTTTTTTTGCAAAAGATTGAATGACACAGACACTGTTTGAGTGTTTATAGAAATGTTATAGTGCTCTTCATCTGCAAAAAAAATGGCACTTCAGTTTCAGGTTGATGCCTGCAGAAAAGTCACTATGCTCTTAAAAAACAAGAGACAAATTTCCTGGGGTGTGACGATAGTATTTTCCTCACATCTTTGCAACCAGATTTTGTCACTGAAAGTATCAAATTTGATTACTCCACACCCCGTAAATGTCTTACAAAAGAGGCATTGTGTAGTTTTTTTAAATTCCGAAAGAGCCAATAGCGTTACTGAAACTGGGAATGATGGGTGTGTTGGTGTTTTCATTGAGGGGAGAGTCAGGAAGCAGACTTGTTTTCTTTTTCATCCCCGCTCCCCTTTGGTATTTCCCAGCCCCCATAGTCATAGAGCCTAACAATCGTCTGAACAGTGAAGAAAAGGGACCATGCACACAGTCTGTGTACCTCTCATTTACTCTAACAACTCAGCCGTGCTGCCGTTGGCACGCTGTGTGAGCCAGCCCACTGAAAGCAAGGAACTGTGCCTTCGCTTCTGTGTGGTCAGCAGTGATTTATAAAAAAAAAAAACACTTACTGGCTTTATTTGTCGAGCGAACTACAAACAAATTCAGTTTCCAAACTAGAATGGCTTGAAGTGTTGCGCTGATCCATCTGTGATAGTTTTTTTTTTAAATTGACTGTCAACATAAATCACTAAACAAGCTTGTTTCTCTGTGACAACCTAAATCCCCTGGCATTTGGAAGGAACAGACCATTTCTAACACAGCTGAAGTATTTTGTGAGACCTATAGTCACCTTTATTTGCATTTTGTCTGTGTTGCCTGCTCATATAAACTACCACAGCTGTGCGCTAACTGTCGGACTAAAAAGTGGGGAAGGAAATATATTGTACTCTGTAGAGAGTACTGTGTGCTGAATGTGGCTTGTAAGACATTTAACATGAATAGGCTCACTGTAAATACTGCTGTAGGCCTACTAATTTTAGCCAGTGGGGATTTACAGTTACATATTTATGTTTAGATTCATTTGCAAAAATAGAGAAAGTCACTGAGCTGATTGAGCAGAAATAAAATAGTAGAACTGATTTGCTTGTCATAGATCTTTCTTAACAGAAAAAACTCTGACGTCTTGCACTATATGATGTTGTGGCTTTGGAGGAACTGGTTTGTTAGGCTTTTAGAAATCAATCCTGTAATACCGGACTGGTCCGACGATTCTGTGCAGCGATCGACAGATAAAACGTTCCTCTCTCTGGTGTGTAAGAAATCATGGCTGGGATGCTCGCGCCTCCCCAGCTTCACTCCTCTAAAGTCACACAAGTCTGAGGTTTACAAGCGTTTCCACAGCACCAGCCCAAACTTTATCCGGCCGCCAAAAATTGCGTGTGTGTGATGAAAGCCACCCCAGTGCAGAGAAGGCCTGTCTGACTGTCTGGTTCCTGTTAGGGGTGGTTTGCTTTGCTTTCCCCCTTTTGAAACGGGGCTGAAACTCTGATGCGATATTCTGGGCCAGCCTCCTCCCACTCCCTGTCCCGTATTAGTGAAAACTGACCTCACCCAGGGTAAAAACCAAAAGCACAATCCAGTCCGTGCAATTTTTATTAGTCTAAAAAAAGAGAGAGGAAAACGGTAAACAGCCCTGCCCTTTGGCCTAGTGCTCCTAAAATAGTTGTCAAGTGTGTGTTATTTTTAATGTTGCGTTATGTGGCCCATGCTGTCAGATTGCTGCAACTCCAGATGCTCAGAAAAGTTATTTTTAATTGTTTTTTTAATGGTAGTTTGAGGTTGATATATGTGCGATAAACATTTTTATGGTGATGGATGAAGCATGTTTTGTGACTGTGGTCTTTGCTGGCAGGAACGATAAACATCACACTCGACTGCAACTTCCAGTCAGACAGGATAGACTCCAGAAGGGAATCTCTAACATGTGGTATTGTGGTGTGAATTACGTTTGATCCGGAAAGTTAATTTTGTCTGGTGTGTGTTTGTGTAGTTTTCTCCTCAAGAGTGTGTCGCAGGAGACTTCTCAGGAGACTTCTCAATCAGTTCTGTCTCGTTGAGAGCGGGTGTTTTTTTCAAGGCGACAAGGAGAGAGCAGATGCAACATGAACGCTGTTTATTCTCAAGCAGAGGTAGAAACAACCAGTCAGTGTAGAGCTCTAAAAAAATGAAGACAAAGGTACAAAAAAAAAAGTTAAGGACCGTCCTAATCTGTCAACAAGGCGACAGTCGTCTTGTCTCCTGAGGGACGAAAGTTTTTGTGTTTTAAAATTATAATGACAGCACTTCTCTTCTGATTAAGTACCGTTTCATAGGCTGAACATCTTAAATGCCCTCCTTTTGTCAGACTTTAGCGCACATAATAAGAACAAAAAAAAAAATCGAGTTAAGCTTCAAACTCTTCCAAATTGTCCATCTCTCCAGAGTATACCCTTTCGACAGCTGCACACGTCTCCCTCGCCCACCCTTCGTTTTGTGCATGTCTACACAGCTGTTTCCATGGCGGAAGAAAGCTGACACCACCCTTGTGTGTGTGTGTGTGTGTGTGTGTGTGTGTGACGACTGCTCCCACCCCGCTTTAGGGGCGCGAGTGCATGGACGCCCCCGTTACGTTCCCAATATGTGTGTTGTCCCTCAAGGTCACTTTGGCTGATTGACAGGCCCCTTTTGAAATCCCCTTGCGTTGCAGTTGTTCATCTCCCTGAGGTGACACCTGCTATGGAGTTTTTTTTATTTCTCTTTACGATCTGCCAGCCAACAAGCTGCTTCAAATTGCTATATTTTCTCTTGGCAGGAGGAGACAGCCCATATAACATCTAGAGATGTAGCCTAGTAGTGAAGTGCAGGCGCTGTTATAAGGTAGCGGAGCATAGGAGAAAGGGAGGGCTTTTACTTTTTTGTTGTCATGAAGTGTTGCGGGCGTTTCTATGGGAAACAGAATAGTTGGATTGATCGAAAATATTTATTCCAAGCTCCTTTTACCTTTCCTTACAGACTCATTTTCGAGCTCTATTTGTGTAATAGATTAAATGGTCCGTTGTTCCATTGCATGCTGTGTGGCAGAGCCACATGGTGCATTGTACCATTTGTTCCTGGCTACAGCAACCCCCCTTTGCATATACAGTTTTGTGTCTGCTTGTTTGTCTCTGTGTGTGTGTGTGCCGTGATTTAACAGGACCTTCCCGGGAGAGCTGTCAGCGTTTGGAGGACAAACTGTCTGCTGTCCACTGTGGTGCCTGTGTAGGGAACTGGTCCTTTGGGAACGGCTGTTTAGCGAACAGATTTTGATAAATGGGAGAGTGCTAGAAGTCTGCGTTTGGTTTTCTACCTGATGTCCCATATTTCTGTCAATCCGTGTATGGTTCTCCCCCGTTTTTCTCTCTGTGTCTGACTGTTGCAGCACTGTTCTCTCCCGCCGCAGATTGACCCTTGGCTTTTCTCGGCACATGGCTAGACCCGCACTAACCTTTGACATGCAATCAATTTAGCAGCTAACAAGACTGAGTACCGCCTCGCAAAATAAGATACAGCTCGGAGCCGTGAGAGAGCACAGTAAGAGAGAAATGGGGGTGTTAGGCCAGGACTGTTGCTGCAAGCAGTAACATGTGATATCCCCCCACCTCTACCCCTTTTCTTCTCCCCACATTCTCTCCCAAAGCACCACTTATAAGCTGGAATTTAATTAACCGAGAGCCATTCTGTGAGCTGGTTTACTGAGCCGTCGCCACCAGTGAGGAAGCAGAATTGGAGGCTTTGTGCTGTCTTTCTCCGTCTGCCTCTCTCTTGCACTCATGTGATCCCCCTTCTTTCTCAGTCTCGCCTCCCTGGTAATAAATTAGGTGGTGGCGTAAGTCTGACAGGGTGAGGTGTAAGGGTTGTGGCAGGACCCAGCGTCGCCTTGCCTGTCTTCCTTCTGACATGCCTCTGCCTAGCAGCCCTCCTATCAAGAAGCCCCAGCACGGTGCCTGTGTGGGCTTCGGTCCCCGTCGTAGCTCCAACCCCGGACCCGCCTTGCTCCCCTGGCCCCACTCCAGCCCCAGCAACGCCACCCCCCCAGCGGGTGCGGTGTGATAAAGTCATCCAACGACAGCTCCGGGCTCTTATCTCAGGCCTCAATCCCGTGAGTGCTGGGCCTCCTTATCGCTGCTGCCTCTGCCTGGCCTCCTGTCTCCCTGCCCTACCCTGCCTGGCTGGCTGGCTGACTGACTATCTGGCTCGCTGTCGCCAAAACCACGTGTCTTCCCCTCCATTACTGCCGGCTGTTAGAAAACACATTGCTCGAGGCAGTTTATCTCTCTCTCTTTTTTTTTTTTTTAAAGTCCCCAAGCCTTAAAGCAGAGCAATCACATTAAAATTAATAGTGAAAAAGGTAACTAGATGCACAGTGAATTTTACTGAGGGGATTTTATTGTGTAATTTCTGTCAGAGCGAGAGGCACAGTTCTGTGTGTACTAGATGATAAGCAGTGTTAAAGAGGAAGATGAATTAAGGGATGTTGTAATAATTATGTCACAACAGCTTCCTCACGCAGACCTGTTCATTAAATCGAGTTGCTTATTCCCCTTTCTGAAGCCGTGGCGCCTCCCATTGCCCTTGACCTAAGTTATGTCAGCTTTTACCGTTTTTTGTGTCTCATGCAAAAACATCTACGGGAAGTAACGCCCTTTTCAGACAGGAATGGACTATGGAGAAGGCGAGTCAGTGGTTTGTTTTTCCTTCAGACAGACAGGGAGAAGGAGGAGGGGGGGGGGTGAGCTGTTTTCTGGCTGTGGTGACAAAAGAAGCCTGCTCTTCTTGTGCCCTCTCCCACAGAGGTGGGTCTGTCTCTCAGCTCTCTTTTGATTAATATAGATTACATCATGAATCATAGCTCCTGTCCCTCCTCCACACGTTTGTGCGGATACGCAGCACACACAATATTTCTCAGTTAGGGGTAAGTACGGACCCCACCCTGTTACATTCTTGGAGTGCTTTGAATAGCACTCCCACCCCCCCACCCCCTCACTCACAGTAGTCCCACTTATTGCTCCGCTCTGTCTCTTTGTGTCTTTGCTTTTAAGCCTCTGAACTGTCACGACAGATATAGTGTCTGACAATTAGTTTTTTTTCAGGAATCATACCAGCAACATTTGTCATGTTTCCCGTTTCCTTTCCCCTTTTTTTTTATCATAGAAAAATGAGCTGAATGCTCACTCTGTTCCTCTCTGGCTCGCCCACCCCTCTGCATTCATTTTCTCTCTCCTTTCAGAGGAGGAATGGCAAGCGAGCGTTGGCAGCCAGCTCAGGAATGTTACCGGGAGCACAGTCGGAGCACTTAACCTCCAGCCTGGTGTTTGTTTTCCTCACACGCTCTCTCATAGTGTGTTTAAGCTCAGCTTAATGTGAATGCCATCCACAGTGAGGCACAGGAACTTCTACTTTTAATATATAAAAATGTTGAAAGCGTAATTTGTCTGCAATTTGGTAGTTTTTCGCTTCACGGCTGGCACTAGCAAGCTCCATTCCACTTGTATGAAACCATCAAAGTCTCGTAATGTTTTCCTAAACCTTCTAATTTCTTGACACATTCACCCCTATTCACACTTATATTTACAGCATTTCCCCCTCATCCTTGTCCAAACTCTCTCGTCCAAGATCTTCACTAGCCCCATCCTCCTTTTTAAAACACCCCAGTGGACCGGCGTGCCTGTGGTTTGCAGCCTTTGCCTTGGTTTCCTCACTAGTTGCCGGCTGGCCGATAAATCAAAGATGAATAATTTACCTGTCCCTCAGCAGCCCGTGTTGTTTCTGTGAGGCTTGGCAAGAGCAGGCGGTGCTGCCATAACCTTCCCTTAGGGCCACAGAAAGTGAGGTGGCAAGAGGTAGTGAGATTCCTCTGTAGCCTTCTACCATCAAATATGAAGCACTGGGAGCTCCAGTCTTAACCAGTCTCAGCTGCTTCTCTGACTCTCAACAGCATCAACACATTTTTTAGTCCTGACATGTCAAAGTCCATGTCATGCTATTTCACAGTACTCCTGTTGCTCCTTTGTTAAACACAGGGTCCACTGCCATTGCTCAGTTTAACCATTAATCAAAAGCTAGTACATATTTTTTGTCAAATGTTGTTTTCTTAGCTCATATTAGCCCTTTATGAACAGAGATCCCACAATACTGCTGTAAAGAAGATCCGGCATTATGCCCGCTTCGCTTTTTCACACTGAACCAAACAACGGCAACATAATGCTGGACCAGTATGAGATTTTAGATAGCATGCCGCCAGGGACGAGTAACACAGCGTGCGTGCGTGCGTGCGTGTGTACTCCTACCATGTTGCCTGTCACCTTTCACAAAGATGTCGATTCTGTGACTACCCCTGCTGCCAGCTTAGCGCCGGAACAACTCTGCCCCCCTTTACCGTCTCCGTGCTTTTTTTATGCAGAACAGTGAGCTGAAATAACGGCGCAACAGTTCTGCCTTGAACCGGCTGTGTGAAGGGGCTCATGTTTGGCCTGCTCTCCCTGCGGGGAGGGACGGAGCCCCCTGCACCCGGCGCAACTGTCAGTGTCAACCGGGGCAAACGGTCCTCAGTGCGGGGTCTGCGGCAATTAGGGATGAGCCGATACCGGATCAGATATCGGGCCGATACTGACTCAAATAGCTGGATCTGATATCAGTGTCAATGGGGCCGATCCATTCAATTAAATTCTATATGCATATACTATTTGTTATAAACTGGAATTTTAATTCTTGTTTAAGTTTTGACTAATTTGTTGCTGCATTAAAAATTCCTGTTAATTTGGAAAAAAAATTACCAAGTTGCTGGTGTACAATTTATTATTTTAATAATAAATACCAATTCTGTAAATATATATCTATGTATTTATTTGTTATATTTTGTTTTATAAAGTTAGGAGAGCGATGTTTAAGTCAGGCCTGATGTTGCTTTACACATAAAAGAATGATCCCAGCAGCTTATTAATTAAAGACTGGTATTGGATCAGTACTCTATCTGTATCGGCCGATACCCAAAACCCCAGGTATCGCTATCGGTATCGAGACTGAAAAAGTTGTATCGGTGCATCACTAGCGGCAATGGCAGCAACCCACCTGACCCGTCTTGAAACACGGACCCTATCTCATTTACCATGCTTTCTGGGTGTGACTTTTTTGCTGCGTCATCACCTTTCTTATCTATGCAACCAATGTATTTAGGATTAAATAGTTTATAGAACACAAAATTGTTAACAAGAGCATGAAGTTGTTTACAGAAGCACAAAGTTCTTCATAGATGTAGCCTCTTAATTTTGCTCTTAATGCATTTTAACTTTAAAATGTACTAAACTTTCTTCTCCATGCTATTCAGCAATGTCTCAGTTGTTTGAACTTCTGTCTCACTGGCAGTCACACATAGTGAGTGTCTATCCTAACTAGAACTACATGTGTTGCACAGTTGTAATTTACAGTGGCTGTCTGCCCCGCAGACGTGTGCTATAATGTAAAACATGATTTACTTAGCATAATTTATGCCCATGTGCAACGCGTTCAACCCAAACTAATTGTGGCAGCACATGAATGAAGTCGGAGTTGTACAACTGAGAGTGAAAGTTTTGCGCCTGTTCTGTTTATTTAGTGTTTGTCGCTGTTTGTGGTGAGGCTTAAGTCTGTCTGTCCTTATCAGTTCAGTGGTTTGGAGGAGATTACAGAGCAGAAACAATGGGTGGTTTTGTATGATTAGACTTTAATTGGTGAAACAAAGAGCCTCTTTAGCACCGTGTGTGACATAGGAAAGACTGGCATAAAACCCCACAGATAACTGGCAGCAAAGAATGTGCTGTGTATATGAAAGGGTTAGTGAGCATGAGCCTCGTCCCCGCTCAGTTGATTGATTGTGTTCGCTGAAAGGAAAGAGGCGAGCGAGGCTGCGGAGAGGGGAGGACGGTGAATGTGATAAAGAACAGTGGGGGGAGACAGAGGATTCCTATGTGCTGTGAATGAGGTCATTTGGTTGGTTATGAGGAAGGTCAGTGACCCCTCCCTCAGCTCCACACTCCACCCCTCTGTCTCTCCCTTCCTCCCCCTCAGCTAATGATACACAATGGCTTTTTGTGCTTTAATGGGCCAGACGCACACACAGGGTCACTCCTACCAGTTCACATGCAAGTGTGCACACAAGTGCTGTCTGTAAAACAAGCCCAATACATTGCAATGCATTTTTGAAGTATTGCAGTTATCACTTGGGTTTATTGTCTTGGCTGCATGCACAGTGCTGAATGTACTGTTCTTTAAGCTGCTGACTCTGGAGTGATGTGGTTTTTGCAACCCAATAGTTTGGTCAAAAATATCAAAGTATTGTTACATATCGATACTGAATATTTGAAACGGTTCAATACTCATTTTCTGCAGTATTGGTAAATGGGAACAGCTGTACTTTCTGCTCTTACACAAACTGCTATTTATCTTTTACTAAAAATCAAAAATTTGATGCCTCAAATGTTGTCTCAATTTTCCCCCGTGGTATTGAATATCAATATTTTTCAAGGTATTTTATCAAAGTTAGAAATTCCAGTATTGTGACAAAACTACAACCCATGACCCTCCCATCTATATTGTTGCTCTCTCCTAATTCCCTATTTCCTGCCCTATATCGGTGTACAGCAAATTAAACAATGTAAACATCATTGTATTGCGTATATGATAAATGTCAACCAGTGGGTTAATCCTTAGTTTGCTAACCTTTAATTTATACACTGGAGGAATCTCTGGCGGGAAGGCAAGAACACCTTCATGAAGCATCCGGATTTACTGGAATAATTTGTTGTTGTTCTTGTTTTCTAACTTGGTCTAGCAACAAAGTCGGGCAGTGCGTTTAATATAGCCTATACTGGTAGTGTTCATGGACGCCTTGGAGGTTTGTCTTGTAACCAGCCTGTTTTTAATTCCAAAATATAGGGCTACTGCAATGTAGCTGTACGGGAAAGCATTGCTGTCTTTCTTTTTTTTTTGTAACTGGCTTACTAACTACAGGATTTGTCCTGGATTGCACTTGTAGATAATGGTCAAAAAGCTGGGATCTGGCCTCATTCTGGCGATCCACTCAAAACATTCCCCAACAACACATTACTTTGACATTTCCCCCTCCTGACCCCGACCATGATCCTAATTACTGGGGATTGAGTTCTGGATGCACCTCTGACCTGAGAAGTCTGGGTCAGATCAATTATTAATCCACTTGGTTACATGGCTCACAAATAGTAAATGGACTACCAATTAAAGTGGCACTGACAGTTGTGTGTGTGTGCAGAGACAGACATTCCTTCTGCCGTGTTTGACAGGTCACACAACTCCCAATGGAGTTAAAAGAAGTTACTATAGTAGTAGTAAATAAATGCACAACCAGCTGGCACAGTTAAACTGTTTCTCTCTACCTTTGTAGACGCAGCTCCAGCTCACTTTGGTCTTAACTTTAGCCATCTCCGCTCCGTGTCATTACGTAAGAATGTTGCCCATAAAAGACTTACAAGGTGTTGCTTTATTGTCGTCTTGGATAAGATTACAGCTGCTGCTACTGCTGCTGTTTGTCTGGTGTGTTTATTTTCTAGCGGGATGTGCCAGGACACACTGACATGGAGAAAGGGGATTTTAGAGATTTGATTCCATCTGCTATAAAAGTTTGTATTTTGGATTGGTGTATATGTGTTTGTGATCACCTGCAGACAGTATGTGGGTAAATGAATTAATTTATTGTACACCAGAGTGGTCCTTTAGGGATGGTTTAAAGGCAGCTGGAGATGGACGGTGTGTAGACACAGCAGGGGAGACAGGTGTGGGTATGAGCAAGGTGCCAAGGCGCCAGCTGCTGTTGACACCTTAAGGTGAAGAATAGTCTGCCAGGAGATGGACTTGTCTCTCCCTGTCTGTCCCCTCTAATTCCTCTCATCCCTTCCCGGTCCCACCCTTTCCTCTCCTCTCCTCTCCTTTTGTTGGGCGAGTGTTTGTCTGACATGTCGAGTTTAGACGCTTTGTGATGGGGGAGCTCTTCCTGCAACCTTATATTTATTGAGCGTCTGACACTTTCGATGAACCAGACCTTGGTTCTGTCTCTGCTCCTCCTTCCTCATCGACATGCATAAAATCCTCTGTCTGCACCCACAGCTTGCTTTCTCCCTCTTATCTCTTCCTTTATGTCTTAACCATGTAAATGCATCCCCCTCATCTGTTTAAGTAATGTTGCCTTCTATCGTTGTCATAGTGTTTTCCAGTGGAGAAATTCAGTATCCGTTTTCCCTAGGGAATGACTCATTTTTCCTGGCTTTGTCTTACCTATTTATTTTAGCAGAGTGACTCTGCCGCTGTTCTCTCATCTCCTGTTTCTTCAAAATTTTCTTCACCCACTCTCTTCTTCCATTAGTTTTCTCTATTGTAGCTTCCCTCTCTACTTGTATGCGAGGTAAAAAAAAAAAAAAAAAAAAAAAAATCCAGCCTTGGGGCTACATTGCCTCTTTCATGTGAGGACCAGCGGTGACATTAAAGGCCTGCTACGTGGTCTGTCAGTTTGAATCAGCCTGGCTCTCACTGTCTGTGCTCAGGACCCTAGTATTCGCTTGACTCTCCACTCAATCACTCCCCGGCTCAAACGCCAGTTGGTAGAGAACAACATGCCTTGCACCCGCCGGCTGTAGTTGTGGCACATTTATATGCACTTGCAGATTTGTTAAGTCCTCACACCCAAGAGCTTTGAGGCACTGAGGCAGATCGATGTTTAAAGGCTTAAGCATACTGGAAGCTTGGTTAATGACAGTTGAGTCAGCGACTCCTTCTCTCCTCCCTTTATGACACGCTGACCCGGTTGTTACAGCCCCTCCAATGTCTTTGTTTTTTAAATGCTCTAAATGGTACATTCAACATGACTCGGCAGACAAAACAGATCAAGTGAATGATATCTAGGATCAGACAACCAGACCAAACACACAGCCAAAGAGCAGCTCCTCTGATGATGTGCAGACATAAGGGAGTAGGTCAGGGGGAGCCTTTTCTTCTTCTTTTCATCGTTCAATCTTAATATCTCAAAGTGCATCAGACACCGAGAGTTTTTCAGCATCTCTCAACAATGCCAGGCCTGTTTTTTTCTTCATAGAGAATCCTTATGTACCAGTTAAACTTATGACTACCAACGCTTGCACACAATCCTCCATCCTTGTATACTTGGCCCAGAACAATTGAAGTTCTGGCAGAGGATCACGCATATCCATCCAGATATTTAACACATTTCTTGTATGTCTAATTTGTATCTTACAAGAGTAGGCGTTCGAAGCGGTTCGATCCAGATCCTGAAAAAAAATGGTATGTCAGGCTGTGAAGACAATGAAGAGTCGGCAGAAAGACACAACAACAGCTGTGGTGTGAGTCTGCGTGTTGTCACACCCAGGGACAGCCACCGAGTGGCTGTTGGACTTAAAGTTAAGATGCTAGCTACAAGCCCCAGCAGGCCCTGTGCCTGGGGATAGAACAACAGCTGACACATGCATACGTACACTTTGCGATGTAACCTGTTTGTCTTCCTGTGTTCATAACTCATGTCTCTCCTGGGGTTTTTCCTGCATGGAGAATTTAAGCCTTGCTCAAATTCTGCATTGCATTAAGTGATTCACTGTAATCACAACTGCAAAATCACTTCAGGGTTATGATAGGTGAACATGGCAGGATGATAGCAGGATGATACACTAGCTAATTAGTGCTGGCAACTGAAAAAAAAAGACAAGACAACCTGAACTCCTCAACTCTGAGTGAACCAGTCTTTGTTGAAACTCATTTAGAGAGAGGACATGGCCATTTTGAAGGTTTTAAATTCTGGTATTGTTGAATTGTTATAGACTGCATTAGTTTTATCCAGGTGTACCTAATAGGCTGGCAACAAGCGAGTGTGTACCGAAAAGGAAAGAAGACATTGAGCTATCTTCATTAATGCTTTGTTGTTCTGTTTTTCATTAAAATGCAACCCAGTACAACAAGGACACAAGCTACAGCATACGAATTAACATAGAGTTGAATCAATGCCTCTCCGGCTCTCTCTTGTAAAGGTAGGAGTTATTGCAGGGGCTGTTGTATTTGGTTGCCTCAGATTTTAATTATATTTTCTTAGTAATATCAATTTTAATTATAGCTCAATTATTGAAAAAGAAGCATGTATTAAAACCAAATTACTATTTTTCAATGACGGTGTCTCGAACTATGGAGTCGCAGCTCTGCTACCTGGGAAAGGTCATGTGTACACATATACATGTATTGTCCCTTTTGAATAAATTAAGTTTCAGTACAGCGATGAGGTGTTTGAGGCATCACCCATTGTCTAATTTGAATCCAGGAAAACCCTCTTTGTCAGTGTAGAGTTTTAATTGTGTTCTCTGGACAGATGACGAGATTGTGGATGTCTGACAGGCTGTCACAAAAAAACAGGATTGAAGAACAATTGCTAAAAAAAAAAATCAGAGGCTACTTGAAGTCACTTGTCACTCTGTTTGCTTCGGTCTCTATTTTGTGACATCGAGTGTTTTCTTGTCGTAATCAAGTGACCTCATTCCCTGATAATGAGAGAGGAAAAGGCATGTGGTTGTGCCTCATTCTGTCACTCCCCCACCTACCAAAAACATATTAAATAAAGAGATTTTTTTTTTTTCAATCTGTTTGTTGACATCCTCGATACTGAACTTCTGGCAGGCTCCTGCTGCTCCCATCTGTTCCTCGCCAAAAATCACTAGAGTCACAGTTGATGTAAGGATTTGCTGAAGGTTTACAGTTTAAATGCAGCCTTATCCTCTCTTCCGTGTTGCCATTTGACCGTGTTCAACTGTGATGGAAATGACCACCTGAACGTTTCCCTTCATGTTAACCATTTGGTATTTTAAATTTTGGCATTCGGATATTTGTTGATGTTGTTTTAACCCCTCGGGATTGCAAACATGCATGAAACCTTTTGGAAAATGCTTCTTATTCAATAACGAATAACAATACAAACAACGATACTGTTGCACCTCTATGCCGTCCATCTCAGCAGAGAACGGAGAATTGTCTGGCTGAGTCCATCCCGTGTCATGTGGTGGAGACGAGACAAAAGCCCTTGTTGCCGTTGCTTATGTCGGAGCGAGGCTCGGACCGAAAGGACTGAGAGGAAACCTCTGCGGGGCTGCATTACACACGGGTTTGCAGCCGGGCACAACCGGGATCAACGGTGCGTAATGCACAGAGATGGCAGCCTGAAATCGGCGGCGTTTAGGGGGAGAGGGCCCGCAAGACATTGAGCGTGAACACAGGCGCGTACGGACTCATCATGGCACGTTTTTGTTCGAAAAAGTATGTGTGGGGACGAGCCTCTGTTTGTGTGACAGGAATTCGGCAGCTTTAATGACAGGAATCCGTGCTACCTACTAACCGAGAAGTTAAAGCGCTCCTCCGGTCACAGCGGCCCAGCGCGCCCCTCCACACCCCCCCGCCGAAGCTTTGAATATTCACTGTTGATTACTACCAAAGCTCTGGAGCCCAAAACTGGTATTGGGGACAGCCCTAGTGCTTTCCTTTTGGATTCAGACTATTTTAGAAGCATGGTTAAATAATCCTTTTGTATCAGAGGACAAAGATAGAGGTTAGATCACAGAGACATAAAGTCAAAAATCTTTTTTTTTCGAACCGATGGAGGGGAGCATGACAAATTATCCTCCTTCCCTCCCTCCCATCTTCCTCATTGGTTGTGAGCACTGTGGTCTCCTTAGTTACAGGGGTGGGGACAGGAAGCACCGTGCATGTTATCTTCTCCAGTCACATTGACAGTCGGAGCCTTTCCTTCCGCCCTCTTCCTGTCTTATTTCCTCTTCTGACAGCTGGACCTTTCCTGCCATTGTTGCATTCAGGAGGGGGCAGCTGTGTGTAGGGGTAGACACAGCTGAGATGTGTTTAATAGATGAATAGTGCTCAGCATTATATTAGACGTATTAGATCATGTTGGTAAGCTCAGTTGTTTTTCCTAATTCGTCGGCCACCCTTTGAGGCACTGTCTTTCCTTATATCCTAACAAGAGCCAGTCTACTGACAGGAAATGTCAATCTTCCCAGGCCCCTCCGGGCAGTGGGCAAAGGAAAGGGATACCCCTTTTTCACAGGCCAGAGGACATGGTTCCTGAGCAACAGCCAACACGAAATGGGGACAAGGAGTGCTCTTTCAGTCCACAGACATACACCCCATCAGCATGCATCCTGACTCTTCATCCTGTTATTCTTCCCAATCCTTATCTCGTATTCTAACATCTTGTCGAGCTCACAGCGTGCATCCTGTGCTTCATTCTACATAGCATCCCCCCTGCATTGTTGTGGTGTGTCCGTGCAAGTCTGTGCAAGTGCGGATGCATTTTCGTAAAAGTATGCCTGGGGCCCTAGTGGATAAAACGGCAGTGTTTTCTAGATGCCTAAGTAGCGCTTGTACATCGACCGAAAACCCTGAAAGTAGAGTTAAATGGGTTAAAGCAGAGCGAGAGGGGGATTCTCGAGCAGCACCGTGCAGCACGGCTCAGGTCTCGCTTTTGTTTGTCTGCCTGATTTTACTGGCAGGTAAAGTCTGTGAAATGAGTTCCCACGAGATGCACAAGAACCAACAATCTGCTCGGCTGTTTGTGCGCATGCTTTTTTTCATGCTTTGCGTGTATTGTTTGCGTTCGTTCTAATTAATCCACCAGTTTTGACTGCTCCTGTCACAACCAAGCATCCCTTTTATTATGCATGGAACCACACATATACAGGTAATATCTCATAGAAGTAAAAGGTGGGATTCCTCCTTGTATTGTAGCTCAGGCTATTTCCCTTTTTCGGCCAAGTATATCCCCTTAAATTTGTGAAGCCATTTTCAGCTCATGAGGCTTCTCTCTTAAAGCCAGCCTGTTAAATGACTATTGCTGTGACTTCCAATTTAACGCTACATATCGCTTCCCCTTTTTAGATGGCAAAAGCAGCAGTAAAATAGCCCATCTTTGCTTGGTATTTTAGAGGGAGCCTGAGTCTGCATTTGTGTGCATTAGGTTGGCTGTTTCAGCTGAGCTAGGGTATTGGGCTACTTTAAAAAGGTGAACCGAGGGGAGAGAGAGAGAGAGAGAGGAAGTATCAGCACAGAACTCCAGCTTCTGCTGCGCTGGATTAGGATATTTTTTTCGCAATCATTGAATAATTAGCAATATTATGAATCTACCCTAAGAAGGAGCTTTTTAGCTTTCTGTTAACTACCACACTCCCCGGTGCTTCCTGTAAGGGAATAATATCTGTGCGAAGGAAAGAAAACCGTTTCTGCAGCTTTCCACCTTACTCACTCGCCTTGGGGGTGCCTCCCCCGAGTTTAAGTGTGTGTGAGTGCGCATGCACTCGCACGTCTCACCCCAGGATCCCGTTGAAAGTCCCCCCACGCAGAGAGTAATGAACGTTGGCCCCTTGCGGCAACCATTAAGAGTAAGCCATTATGGTTCAGTATCGAGCCAGCCCTCCCTGCCAGTTTCACCTCACTCTATGGTAGACCCCACTAAGTGCACAAAACTGGCACTCCTATGGCTCATTGAGCTGCCAGCGTGCCCCCACCAGCACACAGCTCCATAAAGCAGTTCCACATCATCAAATGTGATGATCCCTTATTCTAATTTTAGTCTGAGGTCTTAATAGCTCTGCAGATACTGTCTGTACCACTCATTTCACTGTTAAGTTTGGGATGGGTTAGCATGGTGGTGCGAGAGAGGAGGCTGGGTTTTTGCTTCAACTTTTTTAAGGAATCATGTGAATGTTTACCCTAGTAGGTGAGCCAAATGTGACTGACTATGAAAACACCTTTTTGTAGAAGAGAAAGTGATGGCACTGTTCTTTTATCCCAAATTAGGGCTGAACGATTTAGAAAAATGATCTCATTTCAATTATTTTTACTGTATTAACTGACTGAATGTAATTACAATGTCATTTGCGGTATTAGAGGGAATGATAATTTTGACATCATTATTCTTATTTTCATTGAAAAACACATTCAAATGATCATGGTGTGATTTTTGCAGGGATCTTTACCAAACAAAGATGTTTTCTTAAGTCCGTAGAATATGATGTGTAGGCCAGAACACATCTGCAGCACGTCAATATTTAATTTAAAATGGTATTTTAACACACATTTCGCCCCTTAACGAATATTGCGCCTCGTGCGATTTGAAAATTGCAGTACGCCATATTGCGATTTCGATTAATTGTGCAGCCCTATCCCAAACTTATCCCAAATCCTGCCTTTTGCAAGATATTCTTTACATGTTTAAAATGTAGTGTCTCATGTAAACAATGGTAAATACAAATTAAATCACTAAATCGTTTGGTCATATTTTTAAATGCAAAAAAAAAACAACGCAGTAAACGTAGCAAAAAAAAAAAAGCCTGTCTTTCTACTTCCAGACGGCTGGCCTTAACCAGTAGATGAAGTGTTTTGGCAACTTCCAAGTTACAGCTCTAGTAATCGCCATTCTGCCATTTCATTTTTCAGACACTTACTAACACTCTTGGAAGCTGCCAGTTTTGTTATCACAACAAGATTTTCTCTGACTGTTAGCATTTTTTAAGACCGTCTTTGTGCTCTCGCCATGTTAGGACATTCTGTAACACTGTATTTTTTGGCCACTTGACAGTTGCTTGATGACTTTCCCTCACTGTTTATCATGATCTCAGAATTGGCATCATAACTCCCTCTCAAGCCTCAGTTAACTTGGCCTACTTTTGGAGATGCGTTTTCCAGGACAATCACTGCACCTGTTCACCTGTCACTACTGGTGCTGGACTCAAGTCACAGTAGTCTCTTTAACGGTATTTGTTTTGCATGCACTATGTATTTTTTTCTGGGATTGAAACTACAGTGTATTCAGTCCCTTTTGTCCCACACTATCACCGTTTCAGCTTCTTTCTTGCCTCCCCTCCGCTCTGCCTTTCCTTTGGTCCCTCTCTCCTTGTCTGCACTGTCTGTTTGCTTTGTTTAATCACCAAACTAACGTGCTATGACACGCTCCTATAGCACACCGTCACCGTTGCTGCCAGCAGCAGCAGAAAGCCACATTCAGGTTGGCACTTCTTCCCCTTTCCTGCATGCAGTAGCAGTGACAGCGCCAGAAAACATTGCATTTGCCACCGGTTATGATTAATGGCTTTGCTGATTGCTGTTCTCGGCCATCGCCACACCTACACATTCTGCTTTTAGCGTACATACTCTCAGGGGTTCAGCCCGAATAGAGGAGGAGGTAAACTGTGTCCAACTTCTCATTGTTTCTGACGTAATTATTAGGAATGTAAGACTGTGTTCGACCCGTGGTTTGATTTGATAGTCCAATGACTTTAGCTTTTTTTTGGTCAGTGTTTTGAGTAAAAGTGAAATTAAAGCATTTGTGAGACATCAAGTTTGACCCAAGCTTGATTTCAACAAGTTGCTAAAACAAGTCTTGCTCTTTGTGTTTAGGTGTAGCTCTCCAATATGTATCTTACTTTACATTAAATTTACGTCTGTCAATCGATTTAAAATAGTTAATCACGATTAATCGCAAATTAATCTGTTATTTATCAAGTATTTAATACTCTTATCAACTTGGGAATGGGCAAATATGCTGCTTTATGCAAATGTATGTATATATTTATTATTGTAAATCAATTAACGACACAAAACAATGACAAATACTACATTTAGCATAAAAAATATGCTCAAATCATAACAGCTGTCAGTGTGCTGACTTGACTATGACTTTCTCAAAACTGCATGTCTGTAAAGGGGAGACTCGTGGGTACCCATAGAACACATTTTCATTCACATATCTTGAGGTCAGAGGTCAAGGGACCCCTTTGAAAATAGCCATGACAGGTTTTCCTCGCCTAAATTTAGCGCAAGTTTGGAGCGTTATTTAGTATCCTTTGCGACAAGCTATTTTAACATGATTGATACCAGTGGATTCCTTAGGGTATAGTTTCATATCTGTATCTTCACTTTAGCTGTAAAACTGAGCCTGTTACAGCCTAAAAATCACAAGTTGCGTTAAAGAAATTAGTGACGTTAAAAAGAGAAAACGCGTCCTAAATAAATTGCATCTTTTTGTTTTTATCTTTATATTAAAATATCGTATATGTGTTATATAGTTGTAGTAATCCTGATGTGAGTTTATTGTGTTCTGGTAGAAGAGGGAATATTCCCATCTATGTTTGCCTTTTTACAAACTACAACTTTGTGGCACTGTTTTTCCACTGCTGCCAGCCATCCTGGAAAGATGATTAATCCAGTAAGAGTCGAGGGAGAATGCTGGGTTGATGTGCAATAAAGTCAATCTGTGTTTTTCCTCTGTCTCTTTGTCAGTAGACTAAATATGTGTCAGTGGATAGTAAAATAAGGTAGAGGAGAGATGTAGCACGATTTCCTGCTTGTTTCCTGCTGTATTTGTTTAGCAGATTTTTCTCTGAGGCAGTTTCCCTCCTCCTTCCGCGTGGAGTGTTATTTCTGTGGGTTCACTGTCTCAGGAGAGCCTTGCCTACAAACACAAAAGCTCATTAGCTTGTATGTATGTGTGTGTGTGGATGGGGGTGTTTTAATGTTAAGTTTGGGGTTTATTTTAATGTTTATTCCTTGTTCTTAAGTCTGTCAGGGCAAACACTTTCCTGCGCATTGTTAGACTATAGCTGAATGGTATGTATGTTGTTTTACTTGTGTGTTTTCAGGAAGCTTTAGTTGATCAGAGAGCAGAAAGTGCTGCTTTCTGGGAGGTAGTTGGCTGGGATATAATAAACGTGCATGTATATACTTTCTGTAACATATACCTTTTTAAAAACAGATGTTACTGTATAAGCATTTTATTGGTGTAGATGCATCGACCGTCCGTTCCCAATTTGGATGAAATCATAGTTCCTCTGTGTCTTGGCTTGCCTTTTGCCCATAAGATGAGTACATGTGTGTATGGGAGTGTTTTTCTGTAATGTAATATTTTTTTTTACCTAGCTCAGGGAGGAGAGAATCCAGAAACCTTGTTACGCCAGTCGCTTATTTAGTGGCCTATCTACTTAAAGACCTGACGCTGGAGCTTTTTTTCCCAGCCCGCCTTAGGAGAATCCCTGACACACAACATAAATCTCTCCCTCTGGCTGCCAGCAATCCACACCGTCATTTCTGTCTAGAGCCGTTTAGACCCCTCAGCCCGTGGGGGCCAGCGCTTATATCCACATCATGTCAGGGTTCAGGAACTGTGGGGATGAGTCACTGTAAAGCAAAGCTGACGTGTATTTTTCAGTACTATTTTGAAATTTGTAGTTGAATTACATTGTGAGAAGAACACAGTTTAAATTAAATGAATATGATAATACTATTCCAAGTTTGTCTCACAATACCCACATGCCATATGTACATTAAAAAAACTTGTTGATCACTGCAATTACTTATTCCTCCTTAGTCCATACGGGCTGTGATCCTTTTGTTAGTGTAACTCCTATGCAAGAGATGGCGACAAAATCCCATGTCCTTGTTCTGTGCCAAATTTTAGCCAAAGCTAATATGGTGCCTCAGCGGTCTGGGTTAGTCGAATCAAGCGTTTATCATCTTCTGTCCCCCCCCCGATACCTCTTTGTGTTACTATCCCTCTGCTGCAGCTCAGCAAGGAAACACTTTAAGGGGAAACACAAACAGGGAATTTAAACTAAAACGACACAACTTTGGAAGATACCCAATAAGTAATCTAATGAAAACAAAAGACAATATATCTGTTTTGCCCCAGCTTAATTACAAAACTATTCGGATGTGAATGAGCATTATCACGGGGGGGCTCAAGCACTTAGTGTTTTCTACGACTGAGTATAGTCACATATCCACAGCAATAAACACTCCTATGCCGTTCATTATTGCCTTTTTCTCTCTCTCTGAATCTGTGGAAAGAGGCTGCTCGGATGCCACGGGGAGAGCCACTTGCACCCAAGCGTGTTTTAGACTACTGCAGGTAATAGACACACTTGGGTAATGCTCTCGCAAATGAGTTGGTGTGTGTTTGGTGTAGCCGTTCCCAGAGACATAACGTCGCCTTAATTGGGTTGAAAAATGTTGGTCCACAGTCCGATCTGCTCCTGCTTGTCCAGTGCTGCTATTATTTACTGGGAAGCTTTTGTACTTGCCCCATTATTCCTTGGTTCATAGGGTCGTCACAATCGAAATGACTCACATATCAAATAGGGCTGGGGTGATTCACCTATCTCCCGATTCAATACTAACATGATACTTTGGTGCAGATTTGATATGTATTGCGATTCTAGAAGTATTGCGATTCTTGTTAAGTTTTTTAACACTAGACGATGGGAAAAAGTTGAATTATACACTTCTAGGGACTTTGACTTTGGAAAATATCAGAATATTTGAATGCATTTAACATAAATGTCAGTATATGGGTGCTCTACAGTTGTGGCTTTTGGCCGATTTGACCACGGAGATGAGAGTGGCGGCTGGCTTGACCGTACGTTGCGATACAATAACGTTTCCTGTCCATGACAGAGTTAGCATGCAGCTTTAGCCATGATGTCTAGCTCTGCTTTCCCTGGCAATGTGTGAAACCCAAAGTGTTCCCGTACTTTACTGTATGTGTAGTGTTTACCACTCTGGACCCTCCGCCACTTTCTACTTTTTCGTTTCGGCTTGCTGCGGCTGGCTGCGGTTTGTTTTGGTTGACGGATACGGAACGGATATGATGTCAAGTTACTCAGACTACAACAATAAAAGCGGTAACTTCCTTTTACCTCTGCATAGACTCAAATAAAGCCAATATATTGATTCTGGTTGATTTCAAAATGGTAAAAAAAATTGCGATGCATAGGTGAATCCATTTTTTGTCCCACCCCTAATATCAAACAGAGCATCCTGTACTGAACATTTTGTGCTTAATATATGTACTGTCATACTCTTACTATCCTTTACATTAAATTTAGAATCTGGTAAATTGTAAATAAATGCAAGTCTAGTACTGACCCTGCAGGATGGTGAACCAACGCAACAGTTCCCCGAATGCAAACTCTTAATGACAGGATATTTCAAAACCTAAACCTGCTATTTTCCTTGTGCGAACTGAAATAACTATGCTGTTCTTAACTACGCTGATAGTACAGCATGCTCATTAACAGCACAGGAATAGTTTGTGCATGAACATCAAAGGATTGTGCAGCGTAGGCCTACTGTTAAATCAAAGATTAGGAAGTAAAAATAAGACAGAAGCATAAGGAAACTTTTTCCCCCTCACAAAGAGGGAGGGGGAGAGAGAGGAGGCAGCTGCGAGTTGACGATAAGACCCAGAAATGCATACGTTTTCATGGCTCAGTCACCCCCACCAATGCACACTATATTTCTGCTCCCTGCTTTAAAAGAAACCTCCGTCTTTCATATGCTTGGCCTGCCAAACCCCTAAACTGTTGAAGTGGAGTGTCGTCTTGGATAAAGTCGTCTGTGCCGTGAATAAAGGCCAGGAATGCATTAAACGCCCAAATCCTTTCGTTTGCAACGGGTACCCAGGCTTTGTGATTGCTAAAGTGCACAGCTTTAAAGTGAAAAGGCTTGTTCCTCGCCTGAGTCTTGTTTCACTCAGCACCGGCACATTTAGGTGTAGCTGTGATTGCTGTAGTTTTTTTTTTTTTGACACGACCACTATGTTTTTATGTCTATATTTGCCTCAGCTCCCGAGCCGTTTTTTTCTTCCTCCCCCTCCTGTTTAAATCATGAATTGAGAATACATGCATGTGCAAGCAGAAAAAGACGGAACGATTAACAACACTACAGGTTTTTTTTTTAATCCCTCTGAACAGGTAGGACTCATTCAGTCTCTCTGCAGAGTTGAACATTTGATCATTTTGGCTCTAAGATTAATTGGTGTTAGTCTCAATCTGTTTCAGGTGCCAGATATTATCAGCCTAATACCAGGCATCACAAGGCATCTAAAGCTGCTTTTCCTCAGGCAAAGCTGATCACACTGATTACTCACCCATTACATTTCTTTTGCTCTCTCTCTCTCTTTCTTTCGCTCTGCCTCTCTCACACTACCTCACTCACACTTATATGGACAGATGTGCTCTGCGTGATGATCAGAGGACATTTAGCTGTGAGCTACAGGGAGAGGACAAAGCAGTTATGGAGCAGGTCTATTTTTGGGCTCTTAATGGACTCGCTCCCATTCTCTAGTGGAGCAGGTCTAGCTGAATGATCTTCACCAGTCTTAAACCTGATTACAGTATCTCCTTCTTGACTACTTCATTGTTTTTAATTTTACTCTGCTCTCTCTCTCTCTCTCTCTCTCTCTCTCTCGTTCTCTCTCTCGTTCTCTCTCTCTCTCGTTCTCTCGTTCTCTCTCTCTCTCGTTGTCTCTCGTTGTCTCTCGTTCTCTCTCGTTCTCTCTCTCGTTCTCTCTCGTTCTCTCTCTCTCGTTGTCTCTCGTTCTCTCTCGTTCTCTCTCGTTGTCTCTCGTTGTCTCTCGTTCTCTCTCATTCTCTCTCGCTCTCGCTCGTTCTCTCTCGTTCTCTCTCTCTCGTTCTCTCTCTCGTTCTCTCTCGTTCTCTCTCTCTCGTTCTCTCTCTCGTTCTCTCTCGTTCTCTCTCGTTCTCTCTCTCGTTTCTCTTTCTCGTTCTCTCTCTCTCTTTCTCTTTCTCTTTCTCTCTCTTTCTCCTAACATTTTGCTTCATCTTTCATCTCCCCTCCTCTCCACTCTGCTCCCCAAATTTGTCCCCATGCTGTGTTTCCGTTCATTAGCGTAGATCACATTAAAACAGAGGGGCTGCAACATTAAAAATATTTCTACCTCATTTGGCCATTCTTTCGCCTTATGCTTTTCCTCTCCCCCTTCTCAACCTCTCTCAATGGGGACACTGGTATCGGATCGGTACTCCCCATCGGCCGATACCCAAAGCCCAAGGTATCCCTAATTTAATTTCTCCACAAAGAATCAGACAAAAGCACCACTTTAAATCTTGTGTTCACCAGAGATGTGCTCATAAGTTTCTCGGAAATTAGTCATTCAGCATGAAGAAAGCATAAAATACCGACGAATTGACTAAGAGGGGGCAGTCCTCTGCCGGTGCTGCTTCCGTGTGATCATGTTTTTGGCATCAGGCTGGGTAAATAAATGAAAAGCCTCCCTTACCCCATGGTGCTGAGTTCACGGTGGCCGAGTCTGTCAAATATCACTCATTCAGATGAGTAGATACGCTTAATGGATTTGTTTTTCTCTGTCCCTTCTATCTTTTCCTCCCTTGTGCACATGACTCTCCAGTCTAGACCTAGTTCTTCTTTGCCCCTATCGAGGGCTAATATTGTTTTTGTGGGTAAAACCTTAAAAGACCTTAAAGCAATATGCCACTCTGGGGTTTTTTTTCCACTTGTGTGGAAAGTGTGCCTCCTAGAGAACCAATCGTGACAGTGGTGTGAACTAAGCAAAAGCACTAATTGTGCAGATTATTTGCTTGGCATGCTGCTTTTAAGCTTCATTACATGATGTCAACACATTTCATTTTTCTTATCAGTAAATGAATTTTTGTAATACTAATAATTTAGCTATGTTTACTCCATTAGTGTCTTGATTAAATCAGAACATAATTCTACAGACGATTAATTGCTTTAAACATAGAGTCTCTAATTATGTGTTTATTAAGTATTCACTTGCTCATAAGTGACCCATTATATAATGGCCAATATTCAGGTGGCATATTAAATTTGCTGAAAAAAAAATAACTTAAGGTCCACTTACTAGCTTTTTCAAGAGCTTTAAACAGTATATCACATCCTTAGCAGATGGCGTTTGGTCAGTTGTCGTGAAAGTAGCTCAGCTGTCATCATCATGTGACCGAAGTATAAAACCTTTGTCGTGTGGTAACAGGTGTATGGGGGGGGGGTATAGTGTATTCACATGGAGACAGCTGAGCTGGCAACCATCCGCTGAGGGGACAGGTGGTTGAAAGCTCCAGATAAAGCCAGTTAATGGACCTTGAGTTAAGTTTCTTTTCCAACTAGGTTTCTCAAGGTCAAGAATGAACTTTCACACTTACCATCCACCCACCAGACGACACGTTGGTTCTTGGCTCTCGACTTACAGCCACTTCCTCTCCCATATTCCTCAGTCCACTGCCTCTCAAACCCCCTCCACCTGCCATTGCCCTCTACCATATCCTTCCTTTTGGGTACTCCTCTCTCTCTCTCTCTTCCCTCCAGTCCACCAATAAGACGAGGAGAAATCGTCTCTTTACTTGAGCTTACAAAGGGCAGATAGATCTGCAGCCACAGCTTGTGTGACATTTTCTTTTTTCTCTGCACGTTTGAGAAGAAAGGGCAGAATTCGAGAGGAGCAAAAAAAAAAAAAATAAAATAAAAATGAAATGTGTTTTTAACTTACATTGAGGCAGAAAAGAGCAGTGTCAGTCAAGTACAACTGCACTCTGCCTGCTCAGCACTGTGGTTATAATTCTCCCTCTTTCCTCTGTCTCTGCCTCATCAAACCTTCTGCCCTCCAACTACTCTCAAGGTTGATTTTTGTTTCTTCCTGACAGATGTCTGGGTAAAAACGCTAAACAGAGATATTATAATCTCTTCCTGTGTGTGTGTGTATGCAGACACACTCCACAGGTAAATAGACAGCTCTGACACAAAGTGCTGTTTACGGGTTTGGTTTTGCTGAGTCAGGTTTTTTGGATGAAACACTGGCTGATCTGAGAGACGGCTGAAGAGGAGTAAGAGGGGATCCGTTACTGCCCCTCACGTATAGCTGTTAAACAAATACATTTTGCCATCTAATGCCAAAGTTCAAGAAAAATCTCATTTTTGATAGCATAGCCCTTCTCTCACGCCTGCTGATTGTTGTTCTCTTTTTTTCCTGTTCTTTCTAAGATGGTGATCCTCCATTCTCCCTCACTTGTGTCTTTCTTACAAAAGCCTTTTCTGCCTGGGTGGACAGCTAGACAAATGATTTTGTCGGTCGTGCGAGGCAGGGGGTAATTTTCAGATGAGCGCAGCGCTTCAGAAAAGACTTGCCACACTGAAATTAGAGGTTGTCAAATGCCGCACGTCTCCACTGATGGCCCAGCACGGCCCCCTTATGTTAATGTGGCATTTCAGCGAGAGGAAATAGAATTAGAAAGAGGAGGGGTGCTGCTGCTGCTGCTGGTTGTTGGGCAGCATTGTCACATGTGCACACTTCTTTTTTTATTTTTCTCTTCATCTAAAAGGATTGCTGTTCTCGGATGCATCGGAGGCTGCAAATAGCACGCCGTATTATTTGCTTTTGCTGTGAGCTATGTGTAGAGAAAATGATTTTCTAACCTACAGAGCGTTGGCTTCTCTTTAGTCGTCATTGATGGCTCCTACACACATGCTTAGCCCACCAGTGGTCTGTTAAATGGCTCCTCTGTTTATTAATGTTAGCTTGAAGAGACAGACACAGCAAGCAAGATTTATTAAAATAAGGAGCGTTTCATTTTTATAGTAGTGATCATCTTTTCTAGAAATGCTAACTGAGTGATCAGGCTGTGTGGATAGATTTGCATATCCATCAAGAAGATTCAACTTATGACCTTGTGGTTGAAATACTGCTCTCTTTATCCGCTAAGCCCTCATGTTTGTGTTTTATGGGCTTGATGGTTCATTTGGACACACAACACACAATCGTGTGTAGTTAGCTGTCCTGTTTTTCATATTCCCACCACTCCCTGTGTAATGCAGCCCTGATCTCCTCCCTGTATGATGTGTCACTGCCAAGCCCCTCCGCTCCCACTCAAATTCTGGATGTGGCCCGAAGCCGCTGGTGTCGGTTAGGACTGATGTAATCTGTCTTCTGGGCTGGATACCACGAGGATGAATTCATCTTTAGGGACTACTGGGAGTATCTGTGTGGACCACAGAGTGCTGAGGTCATGTTGTTGAGAAAGGAGTCGCTCCGGGCCGAGTCTCCTGGCTCGTTTTGTACGGTTCCGATGTGTCCCACAGGTGTTGTCCACGCAGCTGCAGGCCAGATGTTTATGTGTATGATTGTCAGTGTCCGCGAGCCCATCAATCACACATGTGTCAGTCTGTCATTGGCAGTATCCAGAGAAAACCTTTCTCAGCTCAACAGGAAATCCCCGCAAATTGATTCCATGGCTAAATCCTTTATTTTTTTCTGGAGTGTCTTATTTTTATCTCTTTTTTGCATTTTTAAAAGTGTACTCTTATTCTAACTTAAAACAAAGACGAGTACTACACTAAATCACCAGAGGCCAGAGATGGATCGAATCCTTAGTTTTTCTAGTTTCATATGATACCAGTATCTTCACTCTAGCCTTAAGACTGACCCCATTGTTAATAGGTTAATAGATTATATTATAAAAGATACTTGATGTCTGTTTATTGATACAATATTGTAACACAAGTTATCGTGATACTATGCTGCATCAACTTTTTTTCCCCCACCCCTAACTAAAGTTTAATTTTGACCCACCTTCCAGTTTAGCTCCAGCGTACGGTTAAGGCTTAGAGGTCAGGCCGGCTTTACTGAGGGCATCTATAGTTGAGTGTCAGGTTCCCCTGCTAGAGTTTAATATAGAGCTCTCAACTGCTCCAAAGTCTCATGAGAGATGGAAATAGTGCCAAACACCCCGCCCCCACTCCGCCTCACACACCTCATTCCTTAAGGTCTCCTCGGCCCTACCACTTTGTTTCAGCTGTTACACAAAGGGACTCGTCTTTGCAGTAGGGTTGGGCAATATGGAGAAAATTAAATATACCAAATGACCAAATATCTTGATATTGACATTGCGAATTAATTTTGACATTATTATTCCCCCTTTTCATTGAAAAACATATTAAAATGATAATTGTGTGATTTTTGTGGGGATCTGTACTAAACACAGATGTTTTCTTGAGGCTATATAATAGGATGTGTAAGCCAGGACATCTCTGCAACACAACAATTTATTATTTGTATTTGTATTATATTTAATTTCAAAAAACAAATATTGCAAGTATTTCAAATCCTGTGATTTGTAAATTGCAGTAGGCCATATTGCAATTTCCCTAAAATTGTGATTAATTGTGCAGCCCTAGTTAAAGGGTTGGCTACTGGTGCTTTTACAAAATATTTACAGAATGGGATTTTTTAAAAACAATCATCAGTAATGGGAATATTAGGGCTGCACAATTAATCAAAATGTTATTGTGGTAAAGGCAAATAATAGAACCGCTAGAACAGTCTGGTAAGTTCAGAAAAATACATCACTTTACTATAATGCAGCCTTTAAAACCAGGAAAAGACAACACTTATGCCATATTACGATATCCAAAATCTAAAACGATATCGGGTCTCATATCTAACATTGATGTATTTCCCAGCCCTACTTTATAGATGCCTCTGTTTCTCCTCCCCATTTACTACTGATTAACCTTTCGGTTCAGCAATGACTGTTTGTGTAATGATGGCAAACGTGGGAAGTTACAAAGTGCGACCAGTGTATGGCCGCTATTAACGGGTGTTACAACTGCAAACCTCGATCCGTATCCAACTGTGTCACTCACACACACACACACACACACACACACACACACACACACACACACACTGGATGTGCAGGATGAATGAATGCCTTTTCTCAACCTGCACAGCGTTCCTCTGCTGTGTGAATTTGTATGAGCTACGGAGGCAGTCAAAGGGGGTGCGTGTGAATTAGAGCTGAGCACGTGTGTGTGTATGAGAGCTGGAGCAGAAGTCTCTGTTGGCAGTGTGTGTGTGTGTGTGTGTGTGTGTGAGAAAGAGAGAGAGAGAGAGAGGTCCATTAGTTTTATCTGACAGAGGGATCAGATCTGAAGGCATATACCTGAGCGATTCCCTGCGTCTCTCCTCCGCACCTGCCCAGCCGCTCGCACAGGCTGCTCTATTAGAGAACAGCCACGGGGGAGTACCAGGCAGAAAGGAAAGACGGTGGCCTTAACCCCTAAATAATGCAGCGCTTAACTTTTGTCTCGGGCATATAGAAGAACTCGCACACAAACACACATTCAGTTTTTCGTCTGAGTAGAAAAAATGCTTTATCCTGCAGGTATTCGGAAGCATCCATGCTCAGCTGTCATACATTTTTACACTTGCAGGCTATGCTAATTTTTTTGGTGAAGCACTCTCCAAAACAAACTTACACACTTGTTTGTCTATAAAAGACAAACAATACTTAAGGCAATTGACACATTTCTGTTGTTTTTCGGTTTTACAAAAGAGATTTATGTGCTACATTAAGCCTTTGCCCAGAAGTCAAAATCAATATGACAGTGATATATCAAATACAGAATAAAAAAAAAAAAAAAAAACCTGTTTGATTGTGCTCTTGTTATTCAGTTGCTTACCACAGTGTTCCTGTTTGTGTGTTTCAGAGATCAACAGAGTGCGTAAAGACATGTACAGCGACACAGTGAATGGCCTTGTGGACAGACACCCTCTGGAGCTGCCTGAGCCTATCGGACCCATCGTCCACCTGCAGGAAAAACTGTTTGTGCCTGTCAAAGAGTACCCTGATGTAAGTGGCTGCTTTACACACCTCACACTATTGCAGCTGCATCACAGTGCCAATAATGTCGGTGCATTTGCCTTAATTGTTTTAGAACTAATACTCAAGGTCTTTGCACACCAAGTCCAAATACAAAATATGAATAAATGCGCACAGAAATTTTGCACACTGAGTCCAAAAACTGAATTAATTACATGGGTGCAATAGATAGCACTACTCCCAAACAGGGCTAATGAATGAATGACATTAGCAAGAAGCTATCGTTTAGCTGCTTAGAGCCCAAACACAGCTGTCCAATATTTCATACATCCTTTGTTTTGCGACTAATCCCCGATTCCAAGCTGTTCTCCAGTCACCTGACTCAATCTGTCTTTAAATACCTCATCTCTGTATTCTTTTATTTCTTTATTGTAAAGTGCTTTGTGCTGGGAGATGATGAATCGGTTTATCAGATGCCATTTTGGATGTTGACGTTTGCACAGACGGTGGCTCTGAGTGGTCAAACAACCCTTTTTTGGCTTTTGACATGTGAAAAAAGCAGAAAATCGAACCTGTTCGGAAAACCTTAATGACGGCTGAAAGTTTTGGAGTCGGTGTGTAGACGTGATTGACACAACGTTAGGTAGTATGTAAGGGATAATGTACAGCTAGCGGGTCACTGTTGTGAAATAAAACCCCTTCAGGGTGATGCGCATTACACCGCTACTTACTTAAGAAATCAATAATTTGACACAAAAACTGTCCGCCAGAGTCCGACATCAGAACTGCGCCCATTGCAATGGTCTGTTATACATATAAACGGCCTGCTATAAAGAAATAACAGACCGTAGAACGCCGTAATTGATCAGACTTGAGCATTCAACAAAGCCGTGTAATAATTATTTTTTAAAAGTGCGACAATTTCAGACTAAAATACAGACATGGTGTGCAAAGTCCTTTACACTTGAACTAGCAGAAATGGTGTCTTGAGAAAAATGTAAAAAAGAAAAGAATTCAGAGGCACATAAAAATGATGATATAGTACGTCGATAGGCATAAATTGTTTGGTTTTCTTCTTCAATCTGAGTGTTGTAAGGAAACAAGATGTAGCTTGTCCTCTCGCCTTTGGCCATGCGTCTTTGCGGCGTGCCGTCCCTGGACTGACAGCTGCCGATAGTTCGGCAATCTGTCAGCGCTGAGGACAAACCCGCTTTCTCTCATTCTTCATGTTGTACATTCTCGCTCACTCCGTAGTGCAATCCGCTCTTTACTTCTGTCTTCCTTCCTCTCATTTTTGCTCAGTCTGTAAACACACACACCTCTTGACTATCTTGATTGTTTTGTTAGTTTGTTAAACAACAGTTGCTGGACTCAAAGCACGTTATCCCAAGTTGTTAATGGACTACCGTTAAAGCTATATCAGGTGGCAGTCTAAATTGGTCCTGGTGTCAGTAAAACATGGCATGCTGGGGTGTTTATGGGCCGACTCAGCGGTAGATTAGCGCTGAGAGGGAGATAAGGAGGGGATTGAGAGGCGGAGTGTCATGAAAAGTGAAGTGCAATTCCATAAATATTCAGATGGAAGGAGATGGAAAATAGTTTGGACTTGCCACTCGCATTGGTTAGAGCTGTGGCGTGGATGGCCTTTTCTGGGATGGAAAGACATACATATTTACACACACGCGCGCGCGCGCACACAGCGGGGAAAGAATAGTACACGATGGAGCTATCATGCCGGTTGTAGAGAGATGAGGAGGAAGGTGGCAGCAGGACAGATGTGTATGCGTCTACTATATGTAGAGCCATGTAAGTGTGTGTCTACAGGTTTTGACCAGTCAGCCACATTCCTGTCCTCATGGTAATCTTTCGGCGCCCACATGAATGGTTGTGTCACGTCTTGAGGAGCAACGTTTTCTCTTCGTAATCCCGGCAGCTTGCAGTGAGGAAATGAATGGAGGGAGGTGACGAAGGATAAGAGACACTGTCGAGCAGGGCAAGGCTCAGCCAGGCGTGGATTGCATTTTCCCCCTGACAGGATTGATAAAGGGCACCAGAGACTGGCTGGGATCAGCTCAGCTCCAGCTGTCCCTCAGACCAGACCCAGCCTCTGAACTCAAGCTGAAGCAACCAACCACAACACAGTCTGTCACCTTTCATCTCTAGTGCCAGGACTTCAGGTCCTTGGGCTGTCCCCTAATTAGCTGGGAGGATCATACACTTGCACTCGGTGCTGCTTTTGTGTGCTAATCGCATTATTATGTTTAATTCTCATTACATTCTACAAAAAAAAATGTATGGTATTTCATAGGAAAGTATAGTTTAACCTGTGCATCCATACCTTTTGTGATATTATAAATACATACATTACATTGTATGGGTTTTATACTAACCCTTTAAATGACCATGTACATTTTATAGGAGAGTGAGGGAGGTCTGTGAAAATGCGTGTAGCAGTTGGTGCCACCTGTGTCTGTAAAGACACTCGTGGCATGACTCTCACGCACTCAGTGACACACAAACTATTAAAAGTGTGGCATCCTCGGGTGACCCCTGTGTTCCCCTTTTGCTTACCGTGTTACGCTGCACTGTGCAGAGCACAACGGCTGTAGCTCATCATTGTGTTTACGAGCTGCAGGGAAAGCTACTAAATTAATTAGGCTTCCCCCTGGTGGACGAGATGACTCACTGATGACCTTAGTAGGCACTAATTTATAGACACACTGACACGCACACAAAAGGATGTGCAAATACACACTAATGGTGATGCAAGATTGAGATTTAGTCGGCAGGAAAAGAGGGAAATGTCAGACAAACCTCTTTTTATATATGGACATGATGATTGGAACCAGGGGAAATCAGCAGCAGGTCTAAATTGAATTATTTTTTTTCAATTCCTACCTCTCCTGTTTGGAACAGAGTTTATGTGCCAAAACTGTTATTGCTTCCACAATTACATGCACATAATGGACCTTTTTAGAATTAAACTGACCTTTTTCCAAGTCAAAAGTATTTGAATTCTACCAGTGCAACTAGGGGTGCACCGATACTGGATCGGATATCGGGCCGATACTGACTCATATAGCTGGATCGGTTATTGGTTACGATGTAGCCAATCTATTCAGTTCAATTCTATTCTTTATACCATATATTTTATAGACAAATGTGTTGCTGCATTAACAAGGTGTCCACTTGAATTGTAATTCCTCTTAATTTTGAAGATTTTTAACCAAGTTGCTAGTGTATGAGTTATTATTTTAATAATAAATTACAGTAAATGTGTATATATATGTATTTATTTGTCACATTTTGTTTTACAAAGTTAGGAAAGCAATGTTTAAATCAAAGGGGGAATCAAAAGTATGTGTCGGATGCATATTTTAGCATTTTATCAGATCATTTATATCATGTATAACATATCATTTACATAGTTTATAGTAGATTATCAGTGTGTTTTATAGACCAGACACCAGAAACTTATCATGAGCCGGCTGTGGAGCTCCGCATCACATCCTTTGTGAACAGCCCAATTGGTTTACATGGGCGCCGAAAGGACGCAGGCAGCGCTTCTCTGAAAATCCCAGCCTTTTGCGGCACTTCCGCGTCCAATTTGAATACGGCGTAACTTGTAATAAATTATGCAGGGCAATCCTTCTGCCTACTCCTTTTTTTTGTTTTTCACTGCTGCTGTCGTTGCTCTTTGCAATTTTATGCTGTTGGGGTGAGCAGAGAGGGAATGAAATTTGGGATTTCATCATTTGAACAGCAGACACTGGCAGATAAAGTGTTACTGTGTGTTCAACTGACTCATAAACAAACACAGAGCGAGCTACAGTATCTCTAGTGCTTTTCGAGGAGGATAAAGACTGGAATCATTTAGTGGTGGGGTAAGAGGAAGGGAGATGATGTAGGATCAGTGTGAAAAGGAAGAGAGGAAAGAACTGATGAAGGAAGGGAAGGGAAGAAGAGTGTAACTTCCTATCCCCATTTGCCTACTGCTAAAAGGGGAGGAAACTGTAATGATGATTATTAGACTGGGGAATATTTCCCCTCCTCTCACATTTCCATCTGATTTCCCAGATTACCCCTGTCGAAAAGGCATATGTCTGTGTGCGCGCTTGTGTGTCTCTCGTTGACGCAATTCTAAGTTCTTCCAAGAAAGCAGGTAGCGATGGTCCAAGCTTCTGTTTCGTGTTCTTGGCAACAACTGCCCTGACGTGGAAGATTTGATGTCATCCTTCATACTATTTTTCTTCTTTCCACACTCCCCCTTGTCATTTTGGGACACCCGCCATCCACTTTCTGTCTCTCAGCTCTCCACGTTGATTTAAAAACATAACTCCCACTTACCTTTACCCGCCATATCCTTATGCCGAGGTCACACTCGCTGCACGGGGGCTTTCTCTGTCTCACCTACGTGTCCCCTGCTCTGGTTTCACCACTAGATAATTAGATTTTCCTGGTGCCTGGATGCAGTGCAGCATGTCAATTCTACCAAAATAACTTGCCTTGCCAGCACGCCTCTACTCTAATTCCCTTAAGTGTGTCCCTCGTCTGGCCTGTGTGTACTTGCCTGTGTGCCCCACATCTGGCTGTAAATGTGTTTGTGTGTCTCAATCATTCTGTCTGCATGTGCGTGTGTGCGTGTGTGCGTGTGTGTGTCTGTGTCTGTGTCTGTCTGTGTGTCTGTCTGCCCGCTCCCTCACCGTTCTTCAAAGTCAGCCATTTCCTGATGTCGTCAGTGGTGCAGAGCGCTGTGAAGCGTCACCGTGGTGACTGCATCTTGACTGACAGCTGAGTCGCAGGCTATCTGATAACTTCAACCTTCAATTAAATGCTATCTGTGGCTCCGCTTCTTTCCCGAGCACACGCTCACACACGCACACATTGATAGGCGGCTGACTGACGGCTCAGCGTGTCATTTCTGTTGACCTTCAGGCATCCGATAGGACGGGTGACATGTCTTTTAAGTGCGTCTCTGTCTCTACTTAAGTCCCTGTATATTTTTATTTGCCAACTGTTAAATGCCCGGGCGGGTTGCGGGCAGGTCACTGGGTAGTAATAAATGCTTAGGAGTGAAAATACACGCATGCACCCATCCACAGACACCTTTGCCGTGCTGACTCTATGAAATGGGACCCTCGGTTAGACGTAAGCTGTTGAGCAACTGCTAAACAGGACTGTCTGACCTCCTCGCCAGCTTGAAGAGGTCCGAGAGAAGAGAATGATTGCTTATATAGATAGGTCTGTAAAAACTGCTGCGCAAATACAGCTCTGCTTCTGTGGCATTCGTGTTTTGTCTGGTGTTTAGGGGGTTGTCATGGTACTTTAGGTTGTTTGCTTCAGTAATGGAATCCTTTTAAAACTCCCCCCCCACCCACAATTTCCCCTCTTCCGCCTCTAAACTAAAGATCCTCGGCGGAACATGTGTCTGATCCCCCTGCAACTCTACATTTTTTGGTTATTAGTCTGTGTTTTGAAGGCAAATGAATCCAATCGAACACTGCAAATGACTTGTCGGCTTAAAAAAAAAAGCCAGGGAGCAGTTGATCAATAATGGCTCTATGCTCTCTGTTGTCGGAGACGAGAGATTGGTTTCTTTTGTTGTTGTTCAGCAGTGTATTAAAGCTGGAGGAAAGGCCCTCATCAACTTTGGCTTGTCTCGTACATTTAAAACTTGAAATGGTGCCTTCCTTTAAGTACAACATGCTTTACACCAGGGGTTCTTAAAAAAATTTGGGGGCCTTAAAGGGGAGAAAATTGTCCAAGGACCCCCTCATAATCATAACACCGATTAAGCATAATGCTTGCTAACATTTGTGCTCTTAGAAGCCGTTGAAATTATTTGTGCTCTAAAAACCTTTAAACCGAAATACTTCAGACGTGTTTGATAGTGATAAACAGAATTGCATTCAATTTAAATCATGTCACCACTTTGTTTTGCCCTGATATTCCGGGTGCTTTGTACTAAAATGTCACTTTAGCTTGACCAGCTTCATGGCTTCGTTCACCAGCACCTGAAGACACATGACACATTTTGGTCGCTCGATATAACTGTCATCATATCTCTTCTCAATTTAGTTATTTTGGGCTTAGCGTCACTTGACGATATGGATTGACTCAAATATTTATCCAGCTAGCTAGCTGGCTAATAAGCTAAGCTAAGCTAAGCAGCAGCAGGAACGGTTCGTTGCGCCCTTAGTGAAGTGACTGATTCATGACAGATTGATGTGATGTGTCATAATCATATCAGAGTTTTCATTGGCTCAAAGCTTATGTGGGTGGGAGAAATGGACCAAATATGCTTGTTTTATTAATGCAAATGGTCCCCATCTGTATAATATGTACTTTTTAATGATACAGCACTGTTATAATTTATAGCAAATTATTTCGCCAGAGTGCCATTGACCCCACTTTGAGGATCCCTGCTTTACAGAATAAAACACATGTAAAACAGGTAATTAAAACAGAAAAATTAAAATAATACTCATGCAGTAAAAAAAATCTAAATAAATCAAAAGAGTATATTTGTGTGTGTGCCTACAAATAGGATTAAATTCAGTTTGCCTTTCAGTAGTCTCGCACAGCCAGACCCTACCTCCACAGTGCTGTCAGTGATAAAGAAAGGTTTGGCTCCGTACATTATCATTCTGGAAAAACACTATGGCTTGTTTTGTATTTCTTTGAACCCATCTTGGGCAGCGCTAAGCACAGGATGCAGCGACGGTGCCCTTGTAAAATGAATAGTGCCGGTAGCGAAAGAGGACAGGGATATGCTGGCTGAAATAGGTTGCTAATGGCAGGCTTATACCCACAGACTACATCCGGTGAGTCAGACTAGCCATTCAGTGAATCCTACTGTGATGAATATATTTAGGTGTGACTCACAACTCTTAAATTGTCTTAATCATTTTGTCAAACGAGTGTTTCGTACCACAACATACTGTGTGTGTGTGTGTGTGTGTGTGTGTGTGTGTGTGTGTGTGTGTGTGTACATGTGCATCAGCTTTGTCAGGTTTTGGAGAGAGGGGAAGAATTTGCTTCATTCCTCGGTGATGCTTCAGTTTGACTGCATTGCACAGAGATTTGAGAATACCCAAAAAAAAAGAGGCTCTGGTGATTTGAGCAGACAGGATGTCCTGGACCTTTACTGTTTCACTGCAGTAAAACTGCCCGGACCAAACCAGCCAGTTCCCTGCACGGGGAAAAGTCATTAAGCTTGTTCCCATGAGGGTGTCATCACTTATCATGCCAGCTCCTGATATCCTTCTGACCCCCTTAAGTCATTACCAGAGTCCTGGAAATGTACCGCCCCACACCTCGCCTCACCTCACTGATAGAGCGGCACAGTGGAGGATTTTGATATCTCTCGCTAGCCAGCCATGCGTGATGATGATAATTTGATGAACGGATGGTCTCCTAGTTAGCTATTTGATGAGGAGGGCAATTACAATGATAATTTAAACAGAGAGGACTCTATTTGTTGTAGTCAGTTAACATGATGAAGGGCAACAGTGTAAGCCGTTAGATTGTGTATAACTGCACTAATGCCAGTGATTGCTCGCATATTACCGTTGTTTAGTGCTTCCTTGGCCTGTTGATCTCTGCAGTCGTTAAGCTGAGAGGCAGAGAGAGGTGAAAACGGAGAATGAAGGACAAAAGAAGCAGGTTGACCACACAGGAATCAAAGGATGCACGTAGGGGACGTAGTGTCGGCTCATACAAGATCCCACTGATACAGGACTTTTGAGACCAATACTAGTATTGATTAGGGGTGTAAGACAATTCTATGGGCTCCCACAAGTCTCCCCTTTACAGACACTTTTTACACTACTCCCATGCAGTTTTTTGCATGCAGTACAAATGTGTTATTTTCACTTATTCTAAAATGTTGTATTTGAATATTTCTGCATACTGGGGTCCCTAAACAGTCTTGGAATTGCATAAATTGGTTATAACTAGAAAGCTGAGACTTGTGTGGATCCAATGAGCCCGATTGTACTCATGTGTACTGATGTTATTTCCCATAGTAGCCATTTCACATAGTGACTTTTTTTTTTACTAGGATTTTATGGTGGTGTGTTTTTTTTTATACTATGACAGTTTTCATAAAATTAGATTTGAAAAAATCACAATATATTTCCCTGCTTACAGTATCGCAATATATTGAATCGTAACCCCTGTATTATGACATGCATCGTATCGCAAGAATCTTGCCAGTACACAGCACTAATATCAATGTTTTTGAGTTTTAAAAGAATCACATAATGATATACATTACTGTATTAACGCTAATATTCAAGGAACTCTCCTATTTGTGGCATGACTATACCAGCTGAATAATAGTGACAACTGTCAGGTTGGGAAAACCTTCTTCTTGTGTAGACCTTTACATTGCTATTCTGTTGCTAGGGCAATAACTTTGGTCCAAGTTTACTTCCTGTCAGCTCCTGCATTAAGGTTTAACAGGGTCTAAACCTGTAGGAATCTGTCTGGCTGTTTCTAGTCTGTTGGTTGCCAGTCAGCTGATGTATGATGATGAAGCATGAGTGAAGTGGCTCATGACTGATCAGCTGATGCGAGTGCGACATCAGTGCTTCACAGGAACTATTAAAAGGACTAGGTTATTAGCAAGGCATGACCAATCTAATGTAGATGCTGTTACTGTTTCCCTCCCTCGATCTGGAAGAGATTGTTGCAGATAAGTTAGCACGGCATGGCCAGCATTTGTCCACAGCTTTCTCAGCTCAGCTCAGTCTTCCATTGACATGTGATTAACTCAAACGATCACTGAGGGGAGAGACTGAATGTTGTCTCCCTAGTCGTTATGTTTTTCTCCTGCTGCAGCTGGCTTATCTGAAAGTTCACAAACTTTACTCCGTGCTTCCTTCCTTCACTCACGTCTTCCAAACTTCCAGCCGACATCAATCTTTACGCTTTCCATCTCTCCGTCTTCACTCCTCTGTATTTCCACCCTGCCTGCAACCCCAAAATAAACCCAAACAGAATTATCAAAGGAGCCATGGATTAGGCGCTAAATGCTGGATGTGCTGAATAGAGCGCTTTGAAGTCTATAGGGCTTTGAGGCGAAAATGTCACCATTGGAATCTAAGTCTAATTTTGACTCCTTCACCGCTCCAGCCTCACCTCCTCTGTCCCTCCTGTAGATAAAGCATGCGAACTGCGGTAGGTTGGGCACCTGTCTGCTCCTTCCTGCTCCATTTCCTCCTGTCCGTTTACTGTGTGGGAAAGGTTTGCAGAGCTACTCTGTCTGTGCATGTATGCAATATGCATGTTGGTTGAAGGGATCGGGCCACAAAGCGAGGGGCAGTTAGATGGATTAATTGAATGATTGAGCATTTCCACTCAAAGATGAACGACTGAGGCAGCCGACTGGTGGCCGAGGAGGTTGTGTGTAGTCAGAGAGAAACATTGATATGTGCTATGAGAGACCCATGTGCACGGGAGGATGACGGATATGCAGAAGAGGAAAGGCAACGTCCTGTGTACTAAGACAAAGAGGAAAAGGAAGCCTGCTCAGTTTCCAAAAGCTATGAATGGATACAGTAAAGAAGAGTATGAGGAAGGAGAAGGAACCAAGAGCATTGTTCAACTCTGTGAAGCCTCCAAATACTGTAACTTGAAGTGAAATGAGATGGAAGGCATCTTGGGTATGAGGAAAAGGGATGTTTTTCTGTGTGAATGGTTAGCCATTACTTTGGTATGTGCTGTTGCACAATAATACACGGAACATTATGGGAGGGTTAGAATCAAGTGAGAGAGATGGCGGTGCCTGGTGTATCCACAGCTTCCACCTTGCTTTGACACACTGCACAGAATGAACTATTCCTCATTTCCATAAGCCCGGCAAGGCCGGCTAATAAGTGATTGGTATTCTCCGCCCGGCCCCGGCCCAGCTCTTCGATAAGCTCTGCGCGCACACAGCCGGAGCCCTCAGCATGATCTCATTTCCTGTCTCCCCACCACCACAAACAAAACGCCGTCAAAGGCGCAATTGTTCTGCTTCCCTGAGCATTGTCGGTTGAAACTGCTGTTGTTTCTCAGTTGTTCACACAAAAAACAAACCACAATGCACACATGCACACAAGCCCATGCGACAATCAGGCTCTAGGTGCCGAGGGTGTCTGCGAGAGTTCACGCCATACGTTGCGGTTTCACACACAACTCGTGCGCGCTCATAAACACACAGTGGCGTAGACGTAGATATGCTTCACAACAAAACCCGCCTGTGGAGTAGCGATAACTGGGGCTAAACAAAGGCCCTTTAATGTCAGTGTAAGCCCTTGTCCTGAAGGGGGCTTTGTGTGTATGTGCAAGTGTGCGCACATCTGTCTGTCTTTCTGTGTTTGCACACACTATGTTTGTATATACTGCGATTCTCTGTATTTGTGTGAAAAACTGAGATAAAACGAAAACCGACACAGAGGAGTGAGGAAAAAGAGTTGGTCCACCAAAGGTCCCAGTGTCTCTGATCTTCTAATTCTGTAAATGAGCAGAAGAAATAAGAGTGCAGCAAAGATACACAGAGAGAGAAAAGAGGCTGCTGGGAGTTTTCCTAGTCAGCAAAACACATAGTTTATGCATTTATTCTGTTCGCCAGATGGGTGTTGACAGTAGCGCCTGATTAAACGGAGCTGGTAGTTGTTTTTGCAATTGTTTTGTTCAACCCCAGAAAGGCCTATTGCGCTCTATGTCTAGTCCTTGGGGGATCATCACAATTTTACTTTTTTGTATTTCTATTATCTATTATTTAAGCTTTTTAAATTTCAACAAATGTCCCTGTCACTATAGCGACTGCTTCAAGGGCTCCTAGAGGACGCGGAGCTTTGGAAATCCAGCCACAAAGCCTTGGTGGTTCCCAGAAATTACTCTTTTTTTCAGTATGGGGAACCAGTGGAGTTGATGTAACCGCAGGAATAGGAAAGATGAAAACTATCTTTTTTTAGTAGGTGCGGAGGAGGCTGGATAGTTTAGCAAGAGGAGGTGAAGAGCGGGTAGTGTATTTGGCAGCGACGGCTCTGTATCCATTCTACTCCTCTAGCTGTACTGAGTGGAGCTCCTGGCAGGCTCAATGGCCCTGCACCCTTCTGATAACTCACCCGCTTGCCTTTCCATTGTCTACATTCCAGTGGCTTAAAATGGAGGTCACCTTTTCTAACAGCATATCAACATCCTCGAGATTAATGTCAAAGCCTCGGTGCAGAGCAGGAAGCTAGGGAGCAGAGAGAGAGACACCTACTAACAGTTAAAACATCAAGCTGCTTTCCATCACTGAGATGATTTATTATTACTCTTACACTTTGAATTGAAGGTTTTATTAGGATGAGATAAGATCTTGTTACATTGCCAGATTGTGGTGAAATGCTTGAAGCACAAACAGTCATTGGATTTGATGCGAGTTCGCGTTGAAATTTTCCTTGGAGTGATGTTTGTGAGTGTAACTTGTGGTAACCGCTTGGCCAGACACGACGCCTGCTCCATGCCACCGCCCACATGTATCTGTGCACATACCTCAGTCATCATTAGAACACATCCGTGTGGCCATAAAACCTGAGCCACAGGCATGTAACCGCCTGCCCTAATCCTTTTAACCCCGAGCGAACTCTCCGATGAAGTTCCACATCGAGAGTGGGAAAGAGAAGAGAAGAGAGTCGTAGTGGCAGCGTTGGCCCTCTTTGCTCATAATAGCTCCCCCAGCACTGGAAAAAACAAGACATTCGTGACACTCTGCTCTCTTGTCATCTTCTCGCTAACCTTTTCTCTCTTTATTTCTCTCGGCTTTCCTTCATCAGGCCCCAGCTCACTGTCAAGTGCAATTGTCATCAACATATTCATGTCCACGGAGAAACACATTCCACTGTCTGTCAGAGAGAGCGTGGTATTAGCAACAAAGTGAGAGAAGAGCAGAGAATATAATGTTAAATGCTCTTTCTGTGTCATTTGGGGATTTTTCTAAAGAGCGACCACTTCGTATTTTGATTCAATATATAATACTTTTCCCCCTACTCTTGTTTATTTGACTAATTGTCACAATAACGCTCCAAATTTCCGTAAATTTTGGTGAGGAAAAACTGACATGGCCATTTTTAAAGGGGTCTCTTGACCTTTGACCTCAAGATATGTGAATGAAAATGGGTTCTATGGGTACCCACGAGTCTCCCCTTTACATACATGCCCACTTTATGATAATCACATGCAGTTTGGGGGCAAGTCATAGTCAAGTCGACACACTGACAGCTGTTGTTGCCTGTTGGGCTGCAGTTTGCCATGTTATGATTTGAGCATATTTTTTATGCTAAATGCAGTACCTGTGAGGGTTTCTGGACAATATTTGTCATTGTCTTGTGTTGTTAATTGACTTCCAATAATAAATATGTACATACATTTGCATTAAGCAGGCATATTTGCTTACTCCTATGTTGATAAGAGTATTAAATACTTGACAAATCTCCCTTTTAAGGTACATTTTGGAACATATAAAAATTCACGATTAACTATGAATAATTTTGATTCAATATTTTAATCAATTCACAGCCCTCGTAAATATAAAAATCTTTTTAGACCGTGTGGGTATACATTTTGTTTGTGCCAAATGACAGCTAGCATTTTTCAAATATGGCACTGCAGTTGCTAGCGGGGCAGGCTGTATAACAACACCCAGGACACTGTAGCTTTTGTGTAATAGGTTAGAGGCCATGTGTGTGTTTTGTGTGTGCTGTGTGAGAGAGTACCACAGCACCACCATAATGCCCACAGCTTGGGGTTCACCCTTGTCTGCGACGGGTGCTGTGATGCAGACAGACAGCTCTCTCCTGTGCTCCTTGAGGCTGTGTGTGCATGTGTGTGTGTGTGTGTGTGTGTGTGTGTGTGTGCATACAAGTCAGAAGCAGGCCACTGTGCATCATTGGTGGCTGACCTCCGAGGACAGGTGCCTCTACATCCCTCAGTAGGCACACACACTCTCACAAATAGCCCCTGCACCAGTTCCCTTGATTCGAGTTAACCAAACAGACAGTTGCCTTGTGACAGAGACACACACGCACAAAGCCCGTGTAGTCGCATGCTACAGGCAGACTCCAGCGTCTCTCCAGCCACAGGGTGTGTCTTTCCTGCATGCGACAGGCTACGATTGCAGGCAAACCCGGTGACGGGGACGAGGGGGAAAAAAACAGCCTGGAGTTTTCGACTGTCCTCACAAGTGTTTGTTTACGTAGTTTAGGGGAAATACACCAACATCGCGTTAGATTTGTAATCCCCTCTGTAATTAAATGTGACTTCTCTGATGGCCTTTTGGATTTTGCAGAGGCACTGGTGCGCTGGAGTGAGTAAGCAGATGTGACTGCGTTTAAGAATTTAAAGCAGCGGTGTCACGGCTCATTGTAACACTTCAAGAGACGAACAGTTGTGCTTCTCATTGTCAAGGAAAACCACGCCAGTGAGCATTTGTGTATTTCAGGTTTGTGAGTAAAAAAATATCCCATTTGAACGGTGTCAGAGATTCGTACCCATCATGCTCTCCAACAGCCGCCTGTGCGCACTGTTTAAAAAAGGGGGGGTTTGTTTACCTCTTTATGCGTCACTGTGCTCCCCCAGCTCTCCTCCTTTCCTTCTGTTTTTATTTTGGCTGAAAATTGTGTTGGATTATTTCAACACATTTTCCCTTTATCCCGTTGGAAGCCAGTTTCAAGTGGAGAGGATTACGACGGTAAATACGTTTCCTTTTGGTACAAAGCTCCAAAGCCACTCACCAGTGAAAGGGGGCCTCGATAAGAAAATTGTGTCAAGCACACCACCTCACCTCAGAACCCTCATCACCATTCCTACTCCGTTTCCCCACTTGTTTTCTCCCACTATTCCCACCCAGACTAATTCCCTGTAGTTAATTTTCTATTTTCTGTTAAGGAGTATTTTGACATCTAGTGGGGATGATAAAGAAAGCGCAAGCCAACCCCAGCATAGCCTGTGGTTGGAAATCAAGTCAAGCAGAAAAACCAAAAAATTCTTTAAATTAATCTATTAGGAAGCCCGTGTAAGAATTGCACACTCTTCTTTTTAAACACACTTCTTCTCTCCAATATTGCTGCTACCATGGTGAGGAGAAAGAAAACAACAACCGATGTAGCTAATTTAGCAATGTTGCTGGAGAAACCATGGCCGACAGGAGCCACCTTCTCTTTGTGCGTGGAAAGGCAGGAGAGTATGTAGTAGATTTGGCGTGGTGTGTGTAGTTGTGGCAGCAGAGGCTCGACATCCAGCAAAGCTGATGTCATGCTCTCTGGAAGCTCATGGAAAGTGGAATCTTAGTGTCTGTCTGTATGCGTATGTACACGCGATACTGTCTGTTGTCCTGTGTTGAGCAAAGTCAAGATGACCATTTGTACTCAGCCCTTGTTACTGATTTTAATCGCTTTAAAGTCTTTTTCCATCGTGGTCTGATCTCACACACTGACGTCCTGATGTAAAGTAATATCTCGCTCTATATTCACCCACTTGTGTGTTTCTCTCTCTGTATCTGCAGTATAACTTTGTGGGGAGAATCCTTGGCCCTCGGGGACTCACAGCCAAACAGTTGGAAGCAGAGACGGGATGCAAAATCATGGTGCGAGGCAAGAGCTCCATGAGAGACAAGAAGAAGGTAAGCTCATCAGCATGGCAGTGTCCAGTGTCTTGAATAATATGTTTTATCTCCTGATAATTACTATCGATACTATCACAACACTTGGGTGCCGATTCGATATATATTGCGATTCGATATTACGATTTATTGCGATTTTTGTTAACCTTTTTAACACTAGGCCATGGGAAAAAGTTGAATCATACACTTCTAGGGACTTTTAATTTGAAAAATATCTAAATTAATACATTAAAATGTTTGTTTTTCAGCATGTCAAATATATCAGTCATTGTCATTTTTTTCCAGCAACGCAAAAATCATTTCCTTCACAAATTAGGGTTAGTTTCTTTTTAATTTATAAGGGACATGTAATGTCGGCTGGCTTGACCACACGTTACCGCAATACGAAAAAAACGTTTCCTCTCCATGACAGAGTTAGCATGCAGCTTTAGCCGTGATGTCTAGCTCTGCTTTTCCTGCAATGTGTGAAACCCAAAGTGTTTCCGTACCTATCTGTATGTGTAGTGTTTACCACTTTAGATTTACTATGTGAGGGTGCAGGTCGTATCCATGCAGACCCTTCGCTGTTGCGGCCAGCTGCGGCTTGTTTTGGTTGACGGGTACGGAACGGATATGATGTCACGTTACTCAGACTACAACAATAAAAGCGGTAACTTCCTTCTACCTCTGCAAAAAAGACTCAAATAAAGCGAATATATGGATTCTAGCATTAAAAAATAAATTTCAAAATGGTAAAAAAAATCACACCCACCCCTAGAACAGCACACATAAGTAAAAAAACATCTTATATTTATTTTAGACACCAAAGCTCGCCTCTTTCTTTCTCCACAAGGATTCATCCTCTGTCTGGAGATATTACACAATAATGCGAAACTTGCTGGGACTGCTGTCGCACAAAAACATCCCACAAGCCCTGTAGAGACATGAGGCAAACACACGCTCAGTTCATGCCTAGTGGCTGCATTCTGACATCTGATAGGGCTGTTTGCAAAACGCTGTGCAGTGGAAAGTACAGAAGGCAGTAGTAAGGCAGACGGCTAAGGCCACGGGCAGCCTCTATTTCTGGACCAACTGAGCTGACGTTGGAGACTTAAAAGGTTAATGTAGTGTGTCTACATATCCTGAGACCCAAGGGGTGAACATAGGCAAAAAAAAACATTTTGCATTATTTTACCTGCATTTGCACAATTTTTGCAATCGCCTTTAAACCGCCACATCACATCGCATTTGAAAACCGAGACTGACTATGTTGTAAAACAGGGCTGATGAAAGTCTGTCAGACCATGTTTGGTTGTCCTACCATCAGGTCAACCTTGCAGGAGTATGTCTTTTAAAGCCTACGTAGTTGACTCATGGCATATTTCAGCTGCCTACATATTGAATTTTGATACCATGAATGCTACAGCAACAGCAACTTAGTTGCATCCCCAATGGATTTCAAAGTGTGTCAGATCACATTTGATGATGTACTTTGAAGTTACTGAGGACAAATTGACAGTTTTGAAAATTGTGGTATTTCAAGCGTCTGTGCATGTGTTGCCCATGGGCTTCAGCCGTGCTATAATGGCTGCTTTTGGCTGTTCTGTTTTTGTTTTTGTTCCACATTGAGTGACACCTTTTTGAAGTTGCATCTTTGTTTTTAAATCTCTCTCCTTTTCCCTTTTTTTTTCTGTACCTCCCAGTTGCTCTGATTTTCCCAGGCAGTGGTGCTATATTACAATGCATTTACATAAGTCAGAAGAAGTGTATTTCATCCCTCTTGGTGTGGGAATCACCTTCTCTGTACACACTCACACAGTCCACAGTGCGTAGTAACAGAAACAGGATTCACACACACAAATGTACACAGATTTTTTCAGCTGAGTCATAATCTTAGAAGCTCCAGTTTGCTGCAGGGCCAACATTTTCTTCCCTCATTCTTTTTTTTTTTTTTTATGGCTCCTCCATTCGTATTTTAATTTCTATCTCTTACTTCTCATTTCCCTCGGAGTGTTTTCATTATCACAGAACAACATAAAGACGCTCTGCTGTGGTTCTTTCTTTGGAATTAGACCCAGAAGTAGTTAAATGGGAGTGAACGCGTTCAAGCATGTACAAACACACACGCACTTTAGAAGTTCCTCTTTGCTCAATCTTTTGCAATCTTAAAACTTAAAGGGACAGTGTGTAGGATTTGGCAGCATCTAGTGGTGTGGTTGCAGATTGCAACCAACTGAGTACCCCTCCGCTCACTCCTCCCTTTCCAAGACTGTGGTAACGTGAGACACCAAGTGCAAAACTGTGGTAACGCCGTTCGCCTCGCTCAGAGGCCATTCTTACCATAAAAACACTACTTTAGGAGCAATGAAAGTCAGATGGCGGCTAGCGGTATCACGGTTTATTACTCTCTGGCTCACGTTACCGCAGTTTCACAAGCGAGTCGGAGAACTATGGTGGCCTTCAGGTTATGTAAAAACATCTCTAGAGCCAGTGTTTGGTTTGTCCGGTCTGGGCTAGGGATGCACCGATAAAAAGGTTTACACCTGAATTGTATTTCCTGTTAATTTTGAAGATTTTTTGCCAATTTTTTGGTGTACGATTTATTATTTTAATTATAAATAACAATTCAGTAAATTTGTTACATTTTGTTTTACAAAGTTAGGAAATCAATGTTTAAGTCAAGCCTGATGTTGCCTTACACATAAAAGAATGACACCAGTCAAGTCCACACAGTGAGGCATACAGCTTATTAATTAAACACTGGTATCGGATCGCTACCCATACCCAAAGCCCAGGTATTGGTATCGGGACTGAAATAGTCAGATTGGTGCATCCCTATTCTAGGCTGGTGTAGAAACATGGCGGCCTCCGTGAAGAGGACCCGCTCCTTATGTAGATATCATCCTAAGCTAACGAAAACACAACAATTTTTAGTTTTAGGTGATTATACACTAATGAAAACAGTTTATTACATTCCATTTCTGCTAATAGATGTTACACACTTTTCCTTAATAGCGTGTGCCAGTTCGTTTGGACATGAAATGTCAAAGGCCCTGCGCAATTACTGTGCTAACAAAGGCCCAATATAGTTATACATTTATACAAAAATGCAGCTGAGCAGGATAATGTCTTTACTCAGTGTTTTGATGTGGGATGAAGTCAGGGAATAACCTAATATTAAAAATGTTTCATAGATAGTCCTGGTTGTTTATAGAAAGTATGAAGTAAATGGGATTTTTCGTTTGGCAGCAGACTGGGTTTTTAGCACATCTATATAATTAAATGATTGTGTCAGCTTTCTACGCGGGGCTTTATATTCTTAATTGTACTCCATTAAAATTACATTTCCCTCCACGCTACCTTCCTATCCCTTCCTCTGGTGTCTGGTTTAGATATTTACAGTAACGTTGGGTTAAGCTGGCAAAAGGAGAATGGAAAAAAAACACCCTATGGTCTGCCAGTTTTTACATCCTTAGCTGTTTCTGCTGTAAATAAATCACAATAATCTCTATCAGGTTAGCTCCCTGTACTCCAAAAAGCTTTTAGATGGCCAGGGTGTCATAACTGTGGCTCAGCCCCAGACAAAGCCGCCGCCGCCGTAGCCCCTCCAGTCGTTGCATCCTCCACCTCAGTATTTCCAGCTTGATGCCCTGTGGCAGCAGAGGAAGCCGCGGGAGCAGCTTAGCCAGTGTGTTTATTCAGGATCCATTAGCGGCAGCGTTTTTATGCTCTCAATAATTCAGCTGGTTGCTCCCTCCTGGGCCGCGCTGCCTGGCGGGGAGTCGGCTCACTGGAGCTATGCAGTGGGAGAGAGTCGAGCAGAGACTGAGGGAGAGGGAGTAAAATACAGAACAATGGCGAGAGAAGAAAAGCAGATCAAGTAGACAATAAGGAGGAAAGAAGCAGGTGAAGAGAAAAATGCGCTACTTAACAAATAGAATGTTCATAAGTATTATCCTGAGCACTTCATTTAACTCCCAAATCCCTTTCAAATTATTTTGATACCGAGTATCTACTGATACAGAGTTATATTTTATTTGTGGATCTCCTTTGATTGTTTCCTACAATAATTTGTGTGCAAATTATTTTGATTGGTGTCATTTAATTCTCCCCACAAGTGCTGTTTAAGCCTGCTGCTGTCACTGAATACTGTGCTGATGTTTAAGTCGGCCTTTTCTTTGTTGTGTGATTGTGTTTTCCCAAAGAGGGTGTCTTTTATTCTAGATTTTCTGTTTATTTTAAAAGAAAAAAACACATATTAATAATATATATATATATATATATATATAATAACATATTTTCTATATCGTTTCTATCGCGATGTAGTCTTGCCCTATATTTATTTATTTTTTGTTATGTTCATTTTGCACCCAAGATCTTAAAGTGAGAAAATAATCAGTACTTTTCATTTGTCAAGTATTTAATCCGCACAAGAGTATACAAAAATAGGCTTTACCATGTGGTTATTTTAGAAAATGTTCACGCTATATCATGATACATATCGTTATCGAGATATGTAATTACCTATATCGTGATGGAATATATTTGCCTTATCGCTCTGCCCTAGTTTCTACTACTACTACTGTATCTGCTTGTGTAATTTGAGCATGTTACCATTTTAACAAAGACGAACAACATTCAATGTTACCATTTTCCGTCTTTTGAAATGCCAACAAAACCATGCATGAATTGATATGGCAGTCATAATCACAGTACGAACATGTTGAAATCACTAAACCCACCAGTGCTTATGTGTGGCTTGAATAATGGGAGACGTCGAGAGACGAACGCAGGATAAAAAACATGTCCCAAGGCTGCACTTCACACTCTGATCAAACTAGACTTACTGTGTATAAAGTGTCTGTGAGAGTGACTGAGTTAAGTGCAGGTACATTCCTGTTTTGGACATCCTTTTGACACATTTGTTGAGACAGGATGGATCACACACTATATCCTCAGAGAGTACTTCTTTTAATGCGTTTATGACACCACTACGCTCAACCGTCTCCCAGTCTCTTGCATTTGGGGGCTTTTTCTTAGTTTGTTTTTATATCTAAATAAAGTCTTAAGTTACGGCCCAAAGGGATGGAGCTCGCATGTTATGTCCTTTTTGATGATTATTGTCTAAACAGTTGGAAGGAAAAAGGACTCCTCCCGGAGCCTTATTCCAATCAAACTTTTATCTAACGTGGCAGCTTGAGTCCCCCTGGTTTTCACTCTTACCGTCATGCTTAATGCAAAACAACAGCAAGAACAACAGCAATTAAATCACAGGTACGTTATATCGACCATTGCGCAAGTAGAATAGGGATTTCCCTCCCTTTTGCAGAAACAATTCCCTAATTTTATTTTACCACAGATTACAGTTGGCACCAGAGACAGCTGTTTTACGAGTGTCCTTTCAGACTGGCACTTTGAGAAGAGCTCTATATCAAATGAATTTCCTTTCATTTATTTTTTTGCTGATTGGCCTGGCACATAATAGCTAAAGTGGTGGAATCAGCACTGGCAGAACAGAAAGGCCTCAGGCTTAGAACTTCAACCTCCTGCCAGCAAATAGACAGTGCCACACCGCAGCACCCACAATTTATTGCTTAACTAAAGTTTGACATTGCCAATCGATCCGTTAAACTTGATTGGCTTGTTGGCACTGCAGTATGCCCACTTGTTTTGTTTCAAATTTAAGCTGACTTGTTTTATTTTTTTTCTGATTACTTGACCCCCCATGCAACTGAAAGCTAGTTTTGTCTGTCTTAAGAGTTTATAGGGAGCTATTGTGTTAATGAGAAAAGCATAGAAATGTCCCAGTGTTTCTTTTGATGGGGATTAGTGGCTGGAAATGGCTTTGAAGATGGGCAATGGTTAAGGACACATGGATGGCAAATAGCACAAGGTGTAGTAGCCCCTGTGACATTGTTTATTGGTGCTATAATTAATACAATTTCCTCTTTTTAGGAGTGCTGCAATATGGTTCCCTTTTTTCACACAGAGCTAAGGATCCTGACATTTAGGTGAGCTGTTCACCTAAATATCTGTACAGGAATGATAATGATAAAGAAATAAGAAATGAAATATTTTAACGATTGACAGCCCTAATATTTAATATTTCATTTCTTATTTCTTTATCATTATCATTCCTGTACAGCCCTGCCTTCCCTCTCTTGTCCTTCCATGCCCATGCAGCTCCCTCCTGCACCTGTTTGGCGTCCTGGCATTTAGCCTCAGTTACATTGACCCCAGCTGGGAATGTCCTCTAGGATCAAAGGAGAAGGGGACCGTTCAGAGCGGGAGGGTTGAAACAGAGCAAACAGTTTCATTTATGAGTGTTAAAGTGCAACATTGCCAGGACGAAAAATTGTTGGGCCACATTGTCCAAAATCCTATTGAGGCAGCAGGGGTGGTATATTAAGTAGGACTGACCTTCAGCCACAACGGCGAGGATTGAAAGCTTTGTGTCTGCAAATGCGCATCCTGTTATGTGTCCTTGAGCAATGCAATGAATCTCTTCCAGCTTCAGCAGTGTAG
>CAKAOI010051597.1:141475-163970 GCA_916701655.1 Sebastiscus albofasciatus
GATGGCACAGCTTTCGGGAGCAATTTGGGGGTATTTTCGACATTGAGGACCCGGGGGTTGAACCGCCGACCTTCCGATTGGTGGGCGATCTGCTCTACCTCTGAGTCACAGCTGCACAGACACGTGACTAATCTTGTTGGGTTCAACTTGGGCAACAATCTGTCAATATTAGGGGTGGGAATCACCAGAGGCTCCATGATACGATATCATCACGATCCGATCCTATTGCGATTTTAAACATTTTGCGATATGCTGAGTAGTGCGATGAGATATATTGCGATTTATTACCTTTTTTCAACTGCAAATTATGCAGTTTGTCAACATCTGTTTTATCTAATAAGACACAGTTTTAAAGTTTTGATGTATTTTATATTGTAGAACAAAAGGTTAAAATCTCCAAAGCTTGTGTTAACCACAGACCTTATTTCAGGTATCTAACTAAAAACCCTTTAAATAATCCCACTGACTTCCAGACAAGGAGACCAGAAGTGCTAAAATACTAACTAATTTCCGGGTTTTAGGACTCATTCCTGCAGCACTCATAGTTTAAATAATAAAAGATAGATACTTGACGTCTGTGTCGAAACAATATTGCCATGCTAAATATTGCGATACTATGCTGTATTGATTTTTTTCCCCCCAACCCCTAGTCAATATAGTGCATTTATGTATCTACCATGTGCGTCCACACGGTGCCCTGCATTCAGAGGCAGCCCTTGTGGCCAGCCTGTCTGTGTCCCCTCTAGAAAATGCTGAGTCACCTTCTAGTCCCCATGTCCCCTAATAGGCCATAAGCAAACAGCCATGGTGAAATAATGGCCTGACTGCTGAAACTAGGCCCTCCCCCCTGTGTGGAAAAGGGGAAAACGAGACCGGAATATTGAACTTTCTTCTGTCTGTGTTTGTGTGTGTGTGTGTGTGTCTGTGTGTGTCTGTGTGTGTCTGTGTGTGTGTGTGTGTGTGTGTGTGTGTGTGTGTCTGTGTGTGTGTGCTGTGTGTTGTAAAGAGCAGTGCCATGGCAACAGGTCTCTGTGGAGTAGAAAGCAGGTGGGTGGCACTCAGCTCAAGCTCTTAGCTCTATGTGTGTGTGTGCGTGTGTGTGTGTGCGCGCTCAGTCCGCGGCGTTCTTTGAGTGTATTGAAATCATGTCGGGTGGACCCCCAGCAGAGTGCCGCAATGCATTGTTAATTAGACCCTCTCACAGTGGTTCACTGCTCACAAATGAGCAGTGATCTGAAGTTTGGGGTGGTTTCTATGGGTGGGGGTAAACGACGCAGAGTTCATCAACAGTCTGTACAAACCTGCACCGGCAGCGGGAGGGGAGAAAACTAGGATGCACTTGACTGCTTGAGACTAGTGACCTCCTTTTTGGAAATTTTGTTTCGGAAATATTTTTGAGTTGCATTCATTTTGACATTCCTTTTTTTCCGTCTTCATAAAATCAGTCAAATATTACCATTGTAACATTATAATCCTGTCTGGATGTTTTAATGTGGTGTCACACATCACAGAACCCGAGGTTGTGTCTGTTTCAGACGACCTAGACCTCAACTCCTCACCTCAGGGGGAAGTAGTCAGCTTTCAAACCGCTGACTTTCATGGTTGTACAGTGACATGCGATACAACCTCAAAAGCTTTTTAGAGCGCTCTTAGTGTCTGCTCACTGCATTTACTGTCAGCGGGGGCAACCGGGAGAGGCAGGAAAGTATCTATGCTAAATGGAGAAGCGTGTTTCAAAAAAAAAAAAATTGCAAATGTGAGGCTACTCCATGTTTGTCTCTGCACATCCCATTTTACATTTTTTCACAAAAGAATCAGGTTTGACTGGGCTTTACATGAAAAGCGCAAAACGTTATCCACCATTTCCCAACGTCAGCCTTCCCAATTCAAATCTCTAAACGGCTTCTTATTTGACTGCGTTGAAAAGGCTATCGAGCCATGATGTCAGTTTTGAATACAGCCTTTCAGGTACTGCTACCGCTACAATTTGGCACCCTCTGAGTGCTTTGGCGCAGCCTTTTCAGGGGGGAAAACGACTCCCTCGGAGAGCTATTGTTACCCACACTGTATTGTCCGTGCAAACACAAGTCCGACACAGAGGCACACGCTTGTGCACCTTCACACACACACAATCCTGCGGCACTTTGAACTGTATCTAGGTATCATGATTGCATTCCTTCTAGTTAAGTTTTTGTGGCTTAAAAAAAAATCCCCATCCGTCTCCCTCTGATCCCTGCACCCATCCATCTTTTCACTGATATTAATTGCTGCAGGGCTAGCTGTCGTCTTTGTCTCCGCGAAGCGAGGGATCTATTAAAGAAGGGTGTCCTTTCAAAGTTAAAGCTAAATAGCTGACTAAAGGACCGCTCCTGTCATCCCGCTTCTCTTCACAGGGCCCCGTCGTCCTCTGTGTATGCCTGCCGCTCGCCTCCGCTTCCTCTGATATGCTGCGTTACTGCACTGGTGCTCCAACACACCCACACTGTCACATTCACTCACCATCTCTCTTTCTCTCTCTCTCTATGTCTGTCCAGGAGGAGCAGAACAGAGGGAAGCCAAACTGGGAACACTTAAACGAAGACCTTCATGTCCTGATCACAGTGGAAGACACGCAGGGCAGAGCTGAGATCAAGATGAGGAGAGCGGTGGAGGAGGTCAAGAAGCTCCTCGTACCTGCTGTGAGTACATGCCACACACACACACGCTCATAAACACACACCACACACACAGTGGTAGCTGCTTTATGGCCTGATAAGTTATTTAATGCTCTACATAAGTAACGTCATCTGAGTTTCCAAGGGCACAAAGGACATGGCCTTCTCCATGCTCCGTGCAAATAATGGGACTACATATGGAACACCACCGCTACCCCACTGTTAGCATCCTGTTTACTTCCATATATAGACCAGGGGAACAGGTTGGCCGTACCCCCAGCGGAGTGGAAAAACAGCTAGCTGTACACGCCTCCTGTGACCGCCACATTTCATCTCCGCTATCCCTGCTGCCTCAACTTCCTCATACACTGAGAACACTGGTGATGGCTGCCCGATGGTGTTTTTGGCACGCAACGTGTATTTTCCCTGTTAAACTGCGGCGACCAGGTGGACAAGGCAGCTGAAGGGGCCCATATATGCCATCGGGTGGCAACGTGCGGGGCTTGGTGGTCTGCGGAAATGGGAGCCAGGCACGCAAGGTTAAACAGGAAGACGCAGTGTGTCACTTGAACCGTAATGTTGTTAAGCTGCTTTGCTTCATGCCCTTTTATCCCGTTAAAATGCAGAATTATGTTTACACGTGTACTTCATTTACATTTTTTCACTTTGGGAGGGAAAAAAAAAAAATGCAGCAAGGACAATGTTTGCCCTAGATATGGCTGCATTACAATTTATTCAACTTTAACATTTTCAGGAGCAGAATGATGCTTTCTGCAAACAGTGGGCAAGTGACACCTCAAGGAAGACGACCTCCTTTTAATTATAAACAAATACACAAAGCGTAGAGGAGAGGCCAGTGAAATGACGGCACATATACATGCAGTTTTAGCCTGAAAAACTGTGTCAGGCTTTCTTCATTATGACTATAACTTTTTTGTTTAGCTCATCTGAACTGTACCGGTTACGGATGTAAGATCTGACACAAGAAGTGCCATCACGTTGGGGGTCTCCTGTCTAGTATGATCACGGCTCCCCGTCTGTCTCAGCGAGGCCGTAGCCCAGCCTGACAATGTGGAAAGCACTTCAATTCACGTCCTCACGTCTTTTTTTTTTTTTTTTCAAGGATTTCTTGTCTCTATTCAGCTTGCCTGTCACTTCTTTGGGCACTTGTTTTGTTTCAGAGAGCAGGAGTGTTTCAGATCAACACAAGCCTGTATGTACACACAGAGGATGTTGACACACACACACACACTCAAATACGTGCGTGCACACACAACTTGAGGATGAAATCTCCTGGAAGCAGCGACGTTCTAAAAAAGTGATGCAGAATGAGTCACTGTTAACACACGGCGTGTAGACACGTACACAACAAAAACCCCTTTCGGCGTCCTTTTAAGTCAATGACAGCTCTTGGCTAACACTCAACTGAATGGAGTGCCACGAAAATAGCGTCCTTACTTTTTTTCTTGAAATCTCTGTTCATTTTGCAGCCTGACAAGTGCATCAAAGATGGGTCTGGTGATTCAGCACCTGAACCATTTATCGGATTAAGGAGAAGCGCTGCTCTTTTATTTCTCGCACTAAAGAAAGCAGCTTCAAGCTCTTTTTGAGACACTAATGAAATTTTTTCCTCATAAAAAAAGTTTCACTCTGCCCTTAATTCAAATAAGAGTTTTATAGAGCTAATTAATGACCCATTGCAATCCACCAGAGGCCATTTTCCCTCAAGCAAGGCATCTTTGTTCATTTAAATGTAATGAAATGATCCTTCCGTTAGATAAACGTTGGGTGTTTTTCGGAGCCTATCAAATTCACCGGTACATGCTTTGATTTTTGAGGCAACAAAGGGCACGTGTGTCTCTGTTTACATATATTCCAAATATTAAAACATCTTTTTTTTTCAATTAATAACTGCTTTCAAACATATTTTGGTTCTTGCATCAATACCTGATTAATTAGTATTGATCAGAGAGGTTTAGGTTTCTGTTGTAGATCTGACCTTTCATTCTGCGTAGTTGCCCCGCTCTTAATGTGCATGACCTCAATGGCATGTCACTAGAAGTGAAATGCTATCAGTATGGCAGAATAAGTGTCCAGTAATCCTGTCCCTGAATGTTGGGTTGGTGCACTGTCTACCCGTGAGCCCCTTAGGGCACTATATCTTCCTCGTGTCGTTGCGTGCATGTGCATGCACACATGAGTGGGTGGGCAGTAGAGCTGGCTGGCAGTAATGCCCTTTATCATGCTAAACTAGATTGGATTAAAGTATGGACACGCTGGGAACGCACTGTTCTAATGAAGGGCATCTTCTCCACATTTGGCAGCGTAAAATCGCCTTTTATTAAATCGCACAGGAAACAAAATGTGAGGTCATGCTTTTTATTCCCTTTTAAGGAACGGGGCTTTACTTGTCATTGAGGAGGGACCCAGCTGCAGATATTCAACACAAGAGGGAGAACAGAATGAACCAAAAATGTTGTTTTGTCTGCAAAAGCTGCTTGTGATTTGAAGTTTAAGGCTTCATAATGATAGTTTTGCTTTTTAAATAATCTCATAATTGACTCATTTGGGATTAAGAGACAGGATGTTTGACATGAAAACAAAATATACTTAATCAGCTAAACTCACAGTGAGGGAACAGTCAGGCTTATAGTGTTTGTTTATTTGGTGAGAGAATTGTGTTGTATATACAATATCATTCAGTAGTAATATTTTTCATTTGATCATTGTTTCTAGTCTCTAAACTAACGAGCTGCATTTTGCAATTACAATATGCACTTATTACACTTTATCAATGTTTGAGAAAGTTGTGGGACCAACCAAGTGTGACTTAAGATGCACACTGTCAAGACATAAGGTAGTATGTATGTGGTAAATACATTCTCACCATCAGAGTCATCAACAGTTCAATGGTTCAATGGTCGAGCAAATATTGACTATTGTGTAACGCCCTGTCAATGGCTGCCACTTACTCAGAGATTGATTGACAGTTGGAACAGGCCTACTGATGGAAAGTGTTTTAGGTTTGTATCTTTGCCCTCCGTAGTGCTCTTTTTGCTCCCTAGTCTTGCGAACTCTTCAACTCTCCATGAACTGGGAGCAGGGGGAGCATCGGCGAGATGAGAGAGACAGAGGGAGGGAGAGAGAGAAAGAGAGAGATGGGTGGGAGAGCTTGATTGAGCTACTCTTTCAAGTGTGGATTTACCGCACTGATCCTGCCCTGGTACACGCATGCCCAGAAAAATATACTTCCACATGCGTGCACGTACACACACTCACTAAAATGCTCCGCTCATCCCCCGAGTCCTTGGTTAAGGCCCTCAAACGGAGCCGGCAGCAGAGCCCCACTGCACTTTAGGTAACCTCTGCTCAGATACTTGCAGAGCTGTATGCATAAACCCTGACTGGCCTGCTCTACTTCTCCTTTCTGTCTCTAGAAGGGCTGCAGAGCCATAATGATTGACCCTCACCTAACCCTAACCCTGTAGGCAGCTACTGTCCTGTGATCTACAACAGAACCTGACCAGTTGAGAGAGAGAGAGAGGGAGAGGGAGGGAGAGAGAGAGAGAAAACCTGACTTGTGTACATGCCACGATTATGTAGAAAGATGTAACCATCACAAATAAGAATCAGCTCTTAGCTTACTTGTGTTTAAACAGACCGCTTAAGTCTAAATCCATCTGAATCACCTCCATATGTTATTAATGATCTTCTGCTGAGTTGTACTCCCCATGTCAAACACATTTTGGATGTTGAGCACAGAAATTCTTCCGTTGTGTAATGAGACTTGGCCTGGCAACTGTATGCACGTACAGCTTTATATCAAGCTGGTCTTTTTGGTTTTAGAGCAGCTTTAGTGTAATTTATCATTAAAAGGCCGGACATGTAACACGAGGCACTGACAGTAAACACCTTCATTGGAGAAATCAACCCAGAATCAGAGCTTCTTATACTGATTAACAGGCATAACCGCAATTAAATCAAATTACGCTGCCCTTACCCACCATGTATGCTTTTTACACAGCAGTTAAATGTGTTTTTGGTCTTTTGGTGTCATTGTGTAGGGGATGAGCAGCAATGTGATCACTCAGTATGACAGCTTATTTAGATCTATGACAATCCTTCTCTTGCGCCTGGCTCTGTTTGGCTGTATTTCTGTTTTTTGTGTGTCTGTTTTTGCATTTATACACTCTTGTGCTCATTTGTGTGTTTGTGATTGACAGGTGTACACACTGGACATTGTTATGGATATAATAAATTCTCATTGGTCCCCTCAGGTCACTGCGCTGTATGAAGGGCTTATGGGAAAGTGACAGACAGGCAGACAATTGGACAAGGCCATCTGAGACCAGACAAAGGCCTTGTCCTTAGGTAACCCCGAGTGCTTTCGCCCAAAGGCACCTTTTTCCTATTAGATATTAGGAGTCCTAGAAATGTCTTTGTGTTCGCATTTTGCTTTTATGTACTTCTCACCCAAGTATAGTTGAATGCTGTGTCCCTTTAAGGGGTAAATTAGGGAGTTCTTAGATTTTTATGTGTGTATTTGAATCATCAGTGCGCAGTAGCTTTGACCTTTGCGTTATTTTTCAGTTATAATGTTGCTGATCTAGAAAATGATGCATATATTTCTGTCGCATTGCACACTGCAAGATGCACTGTAAAAAAATCCCAAGCAGGCCAAAATCTAAAATGTCAATGCAAACACATTACCCTGGAAATGAACCCCCAGTACAGCGCCTCATGCTTTCTGAGAGATCACATATTTATGCTCTCTAGTCAGCTACGTACAGGATTTTTTTACTCTGGTGCGAAGTCTTTTCTGGTGATTCTGGTCTTTTGTGAATACGATTATTTTATCTGAAGGGGGCTGCTGTAAAGCAAATCCACTTCTTGATTTTTATTTCATGAGATCTTAAAGAGGGAGGTCCCTATAGGGAAAATCCTTCACATGTTACAGCGAGAACTGAAGTCACGTCATTCTATTTAAGTTAAATGAGATTTCCTGATAAAGGAAGCTTCACATAATGCTATCTACATTGCTCTACATTCAGTGCAGTGACGGCAGGCGCTCGCCGCAAGGTATCTACAGTACATTAAGAGAGAGAGAGAGAGAGAGAGGCGCTCACACACACACACACACACTTGTATAGAGAGCCAGAGAAGCAGGAAAGGTTAGGTTTGAAAGGAGAACAGCACACAGAGAAAGAAAGAGCTAGTCGGCGCAGGGGCACTCCGGCCCTGGAGAGCCACGTCTCCCTGAATGAAACTGTCATTGCCGAGAACAAAGTGAGCATGGTAGCAGTAGCAGCCCAGCGGCCTTGAGCACTTCTCCATTTGCAACACGGTGGGAACCCAGTCCTGCTCTTTTGCTCCTCCAGCTTACTGCTCCCTCTTGTGCTCCATCTCCCCACGTTCCCCTAAATCCTTCTACTGCCCCCCTTTTAAAGTTCTATTTTTGGTATTTCTTTTCACTTATGTAGTTCTAGTTACGGAAATTAAGGAGATGGTTTCATTGCTCAACTCTTCTTTTTTTCATTTTATTAATCCCTTTGGCAGTAGATAGCAAAGTGAGAGCCTGCCATCCGTTGTCATGTTTGCCTCACCGGTCTCATTGTAGTGCTTCTAGGCAAACACAAGTCTCTGTTTTGGGCAAACCTGTACACCGGCCTCTTTGTTCTCCTTCCTGTCTCTTGCTCCTCCGAGTCTTCTGTCTCTCCTCATCTCCCTTTCTCTCTTCTCTCTCCTCTTTCACTCTGCTATGGACCACCTTTGAGGGAGAACATACAGTAGATGGTGTTTTCGTAAAAGCAAGACAGATGGACCTTAATGGACGCCAAGTTTGGCGATCTGCGGGGTGTTGTGTCTGTACTCGCCAGTATGCATCCGGCTTGGCAGAGCGCTACAATGGCAGCACCATCAGAACCACTCAGACAGGAAAGGCACATGCACAGAGAGAAGATGATGCAGAACAAGCAGAGCTAGATTTAAACAGGGAAAGTCTGTTCTAGGCTGCAGTGAACCGACGTTGCCATCAATAAACACCTCTTTTTGTTTTTCTTTCTCTCTTTCTAGCTCTCACTCTGTCCTCCTCTTTCTCTCTCTCTCTCTCTGTCTGTCAGCAGTGTATGACAAATGAGTACAAAACACCATCTGGCTGCATCCATCCTTGTGTGCCTTTCCAATTAATGATGTTTATTCTCTGTTAGGCCTACCTATCACTACCATTCTCCTCTTATTTACTCTTAATCTACTCCCCCCCCCCAACGTCCTCTGTCATGCATGATATCCAGCCATATCCACAAGAACAGAAGCTCCCATTTCTCACTGAGCCTCATTGGGTGGCGCATGCCGTTAGTGCTTCTAAAGGCAATAGTCTACAACAGGTGTTGTGTCTACCATAGTGTAATTACTTCAAACTGCAACTTCAGGGTCATAATGTGTGGGACATCATGTGTTTTTGGCCACCCGATTTGACTGTTATCAGGCCATCAAATAGGTGTTATCAGTTGCTATAAGCACCGCAGATGTGGGTCATTGGGGGTCTACTACGCCTACTACGTTATAAAAAGGAAACTTAACAACACAACGACAACTTCTTTAGGTTTAAGCAACAAGACCACTTAGTTAAGTTTAGGGAAAAACCTTGTTTTGGCTTAAGATAACTGTTTCTAAGGTGAAAATTAAACTTAAGGCTTGTGAACACAAACACAACTACATGTTCTCCTAAGTGAAAACCCAGTGTTTTGATCCCCATATGGAGCTTCAGGCTGTCTATACTACAGCGCCTGACTTCCACTTCTGCTCCTGTCATAATTACTATGGTCACTACAGGTTGCTGTCGTGGTCTTTTATATCTTCTTTCGGTGATCCGCCATGTGAATAGATGATAAAACTATTGGTTGTAGTAGGCCCCTATTGACCCACATCTATGGTATTTATATTGATTGATAACACCTGTTTAATAGCCTGACAACAGTCTAATCGACTGCTTTGGTTCCTGAAAGGAAAAAAAAAGGTCTGATGAAACTAGTTTGTGCGTTTCTATCATCCCTGGACGTCTTTGATTACCCCCACACCATCATGTTTATTGCCTGCATCCTGGCTGCAAGGCCTGCAGTACAGCTGCAGAGTATGATGGAGATGCACACAACACAATGTGATAAAAGCTATAATATCTGTTCTTGTCCCGTGTACTGTACATTAGTGCGCATGTAAATGTGATTAATGACAACAGTAGCCATTATGTCATCATGCCAGCCAGCTCAAGTAGGTTTAGAGGCCTTGCAGGTAGGCAGTAGGTAGTTTTAGTCAACCTTGTCGCCTCTCCGTCCCTTTAGGCGGTGATTACCTTCATCAGGCTAATGAAGCAGTTGGATTGGATCATATTAACCTCCTGATCTCCACCTCCCAGGACACCACAGTTACAACAGACTGGACTGCACTGTTCGCCGCTCTCATTGTGTGTGTGTGTGTGTGTGTGTGTGTGTGTGTGTGTGTGTGTGTGTGTGTGTGTGTGTGTGTGTGTGTGTGTGTGTGTGTGTGTGTGTGTGAATGGTGAGCTCATCCCACCTGCACGTAGACGCCGCATCTCCCACATGAATGTTAATCATCTTTTTAATTGGCTTCCTTGACTTGGTGACCTCTACTTGAGACGGCAAGCCTGCATCACCGTGCTCCTCCTTCAATGCTGTTTTCTTACTTTGTGTGTGTGCGTGTGCGTAGTCTTTTTAGCGTCCACTCACTCTCAAACAGTAGAGATTGAAGCTGGCCGGGAGAAAGTGTGACCTTTGACTCCCAGCCATCCTCTTGTCCCCCTCTTACATCATTATCCATCTTCACATCCTCACCCTCTTTGTACTCATTTATCCAGCCTTTTGGTCCTTATATGCCCTTGCTAACACATTCGAGACAGACACTTCACAGACCCCCACACTGAAACCGTGCAACCAGGAGAGCAGAGGAGAGCAAACACTAAAACTGTGTGATGTATAAATCGCCTGTGATTAATGATCTCAAGGTGATAAGTGGGTAATTGGAATTGACCACTTAAAACCGTTTTGCCACAGGAAACAGATGTGGCTTTTCCGACACTTGTGTCAATAATGATTACTACTGCATGTCATTTGATTGGTTAGCATGTGAGAAGTGACCGTGATCGGCCATGTCAGGTGAAGCACTACTCGAGCACGCATGTCGACATTCATGCTAACATGCCCTGCTAAAAGCCTTTTTTTTCACGACCCTCTCGGTTACACAAATAACTGGCAAGCTTAAGTCCAGCAGCCACTCGTCAACTGCACTCCAGACACCAAAGCAACAATAAAATGCTTCATTCCTCTGGCCTGAATGTTGGCGTCGACTTCAAACACCTGAAAGCGGGCTCAAGCAAGACCCTGACTGGTATCCCAGTACTGCCCGGGGTGAAAATAATCACACATCCAACTGGTCACATCACACAGACGACCCACTCGTGACACGATTGTTGGCAGAAGAATCTGTGAGCTATTTTTACCTGGGCCTTATCTCTGTACCTCTGAGAGAGGCTGAGAGGACAAAAGAGAGTATTTTTTTGTATTTACCAGCTCACAAATGTGCAGAAAGGGAAACCACCGTCCTCTTTGGTAAATCACATTAGAAGATCAGTGTGGTCGCCATATATTTCACTTATTTGGTTTTTCTACCGCCAAATATGTCACCTACAGTATCTGGACATTAGAGATTTACACTTATTTCCTTGTATTGCTTTCTTTTCTTCTCTGTTTTCCCTTTGCTTGCTTTCTACCCATCTTTCCTTATCTTCTATTTCCCCTCAGTCTGTGTCCTTTGTCCTTTTCATTTTTGTTGTAGTGTATTTGCCCTCTCTCTTGCTGTCTGCCGCTCTCTTTCTCTCTCTGGGTGATTGAGGGGACAAGCCATTCACCACTCTCTTCCATTACTGTATCTGCAGTGGCCTGAAGGCCACCGCATCCTGTTAACAACACACAGGTTACAAACCACAGAACAGGCTGCAGCTGTCTGTATCTACTATGCCAGTCACACACACACACAAAAACATGACTGAGAGTTACTGATGCTTTATAAAACTATAAAAAAATATGTTTTCCATAGATTGAGTGGAAAGGTTGTGCCACAAAAAGCCTCTGCTGTTACGAGTTTGGACCTAATTTTAATGACTCCCTAGTCGCACACATTCCACCAGTCTAAGCTTTTTATTGCTGTACTACATACGGTGACTATTGAGCTTCTTTCCATGTGTGCCAAGTCCCTCCTGTCCGCTCAAACCCGACAGGAGGGACTTGGTCCTGTCTTGGCCCAAGGGTTCCTCCCCTGCCATCCCTTCCCTCCACATCTCCATCTGCCCATCTCTCCTCATCCCCAGCTCTATGGCTCTCCTGGGGGGCAGACAGGTGGTTCTAACCCTACAGAAACGGTACCCCTACAGGCAGCAACCTGCCTAAGCCTGGCCACCTTCCCTAGCCTTGTCCTCCTCCTGTTTTAATTTCCTGGCCCCTACATCTGAGGCATACTTCTTCAGCCAATCTCAGTCTGGAGAGACTGGGCCGCTCTCTGCCTCCTATAGTTGCTGAAACACACATAGAAAATCAATCTACAGCAGGCGCGATCAGATAAAGCCGCATGCCATTTAAAGAAATACTAATTATCGTCAAATAACTTAAGTAGTTTAATGCATTCCAACAAAGAAACGGTTGATTGCAGTAACTTTGTGATCATGGGAGTAATTGTGTTTAATTCAGATAGAATTTCTTGTGAATGTGCATCTCTCCAGGGGCAGACCTACAGTATAGTATGCTCAGTTTCGGGGGTTTGTGTTTCAGAAATGTGTGGTGACATAAGAACAAGGTAAGAGGCAGTGTGACTTTGAATTCCACTCTGCTCGCTGTTCCCCCTCATCATCAGGAGTCGGCTCACGGAGCCAGCCACAGGAAACGGTGAAAACTCTGAAGTGGGGGAAAAAGATTCAGATTGCAATAACATTTGTGCTGAATGGCACCTTTCATCTCCTTCCTCGCTTGTTTTTACCCCTCGTCATTCACCGACTCACTGGTGTGCAAAATCGGGGGATGAAAGAGAGAGAAGCACAGTAACATGCATATGCACTGCTTTAAATAGTAATGTCATTTGTCACTGTAAGCTTCAACTTTTATCTACCTGCATGAGGCACACATGCTGCAGTTATCCCAATCATATGAAAATTTAGCACTGAGCGCTGAAAATATCTACACATATGGAACCAATGTGCCATAAATAGATACATTTTGAATCCATCAAATCATTAACAATGATTGATCATTCAATAATTCATCACTTAAACATACAGTAGGCCAAATATTTTTGGCATCATTGGGCAGAAATTCCATAATAACCTTTCAGTATATTGTAATGCAAGTGTTCTGAGAGAAAACTAGGCTTCTGCACCTCCTCATGGCTCTGCTTTAAAAAGATCTAGCCTGTTTTTTAATCACATTTGCTCCAATTCGACCCACTGCAGCTTTAAACAAACACACCTGCTTACCTCTGACTAGTCTAACAAACCTAAATTTCAGTGCCAAGTCATTCTATTGCTGGTGGAAGCTCTCCATCCTCAGATTTGAAAACTTCTGTCATCCATTGTCCTGAACCAAACCTCGGCTTCATCACGCCGCAATTAGCACTTTCTCTCTTACACTCTCTCTTGAGCTCTCCGTTCCCTTATTCCTCCTTGAAACATCATCCTGTTTCTAATCCACCTCTTTCATTTCTTCCCTCTAAGGGGAATTAGTCCTGTTTCTTCTCTTGTCTCGTTCATTTAGATTTTTAAGTCAGCCGAGATCCCCTGTGAAGGTGCATTCTATGTACACAGGCCCTCTGCACCACTTACAAAATTGCCTTTGCTCACTTGTACTGCCCTTTTAATTTCAGCTCACGCACATACACATGCACTTCGGTCCCTAACCACCCAGGTCCCTCACATCATTGTAAAATAACCTGCTTACTAATCCACCTGGTTGTGGCTCCTCCAGGGGGGGTTTTCAAGTGTCCTAATACAGTGCGCAGGAAGAGGAGGAGGCGGGTAACGAGGCAGGCTGAGAAGCCCGGGCAGTTTTAATCTGCCCTGGTTCCTCCAGTGGCGAGGAGAGGGACCCTACAGGCCCCTGGCCAATCTCTCTGCCTCTCTTTGAAGGTCTCCTTAATCCCCTCACAGAGAGGCAAGGAAATGCAGATGTGTGCGTATGTGTGTGTGGATGTTTTCATGTGTGCATATGCCTGTGGGGGAGCTGCAGTTAGGACCATGCATCTCCAAAGGTCCAGTGCTGATTGAGACTTGTGCACATTGTTTCTCCGCCACTCTGTGCCTTTGTCTCTCTCACACACTCCGCTTTATACATTGTCCACCCACAGTAGTTTCTGAACTTCCCCGGGGGCACTACCAGGGCCAAGCTTCAACATCTGCGAAGTGGGAACACACACACATTCTCACACACACACACACACACACACACACACACACACACACACACATAGCGCTTTCATCTCTGCCTCTCCTGCGACTGTGTCCCAGTGTTTAGGCAGGAAAATAGGATTGTGTAGAGCTCAGCGTTTAGAGAGCCCAAAGGCCGCCCGTCAAACTCAGCTCCTCCAGTCTGTGATGCTCCGCTTTGCCAGCCGTCGCTTAAGTCATTTCAAACTCTCATTCTCTCAGTCCCACCAGCCAACTTTGGACTGATGGATTGGCTTTCTTTGTCTCCTCCATGGCGTCTCGAGTGTAGACGCTTTTTGTTTTTTTTTAACATCTTACTTGGGTTCATTTGGTTTGTTTATCGCAGTCGCACTGTTTTTGTCTGTTAGTGGTGATGTTTTGCGATACTTCACTTCCCGTCTACTGCGCTGACTGGTTTTTCCCATGGTGGAACTTGGGTTGTGTTCAGTGGGGCACAGCAAAACCAACCATTTCAACCATTTTTTTCTGTTCAAAAAGCTCTGTTGAAATCCCAAAGTTGTTTTTTTTTCTTTTTGGCAGCTAAAGCGTGCAACATCTACGACACTATCATACAAAGAATATCCTTTTCAGCAAGGCATTGTAGGGAACTGACTTGGCCTTCAAGCTTAGTAAGTGATCCAAATCATCAAAGAAACATAGTGAAAGTTGTCTTTTTGGTAACGTGGTGACACATTTTTGCAGCGTAGAGAAGATTCAGTTTGAATGTGAATGAACTGGACTCTCGGATCTGTCCCATAATCAGCATAAAGAAAGTATGGATGATGTTTTTGTCAGGTTGCATGGAGTCAGATAGGCCGAGCGCACCCAAGGAAAGTGAAAATAAAGAGTTAAAAAATGGTGTTCATGGGCTGACTACATTAGCGCTGCAATGATTAGTTGTCATCTATTAAATTAATTGCTAACTATTGATAATCAAGTCTTTTTTTTTTAAGAAAAAAGGTCAAAATTCTCCGATTCCAGCTTCTTAAATGTGAATATTTTCCGATTTCTTTACTTCTCTATGACACTAAACTGAATATCTTCGAGTTTTGGACATTTTTCACCATTTTCTGACATTTTATAGACCAAACAACTAATCGATTAATCTAGAAAATAATCAACAGATTAATAAAAAATACAAAAATAATCGTTAGTTGCAGCCCAAGACTGTTACTGTGTTCAGGTAGATCCATCCAAAGGGTTCCAGGTTTGCATCCACATCTTTCAGTAGGAACTTAGATCGCTGTTTTAGGAGTCAGGATCTCTGAATAATGCAAATCCCCTAGCAGTATTTAAAGCTCCCAAATCATCCCCGGCCAAATCCCTTCAAGATATTCCCTGCTCGATTGGATGGCATTAAAGGATCGCAGCGACAGAACAATACACCGTCTGGCAGCCTGGTGGAATGAGGTATAAACGGAGGGGAGGGGAGGGAAAGCGGAGAAGGAGAAATAGAATAGAGGTGGATGAATAAGGTAGCAAATTGGGAATGTGGGGCTGGGAGGGAGGACAGAGGAAGGAGAGGGAATTTTATATTGGTAAGTAGGGAACAGATGATGAGAGGAAGGGGACAGGAGAAACAGACAGCTGTTTATTGGGCTGTACAACATGGTGGGACTGAATGATCCCTCCTGCTCCTAGCCTGTAACATCATCTGTTTGCTTGCTTTAATAATACGTCTAAATCTTGTTGTTAAATCTGTATATATTTTTCTAGGTTATTTATATGAAGTTTAATCCGCTCTTAATGCTGTTATGTTACATGGAATACCAGCCCAGTTTTTGAGGATAAACAACAAGATCACTCAGAATTTCCGCACAGCTTTTCCCCTTGTACTATTGGAAATGCTTTTGATGGGAGAGAAACAGATTTCTTTTTTGTGTAGAGTGCAGTGAGCCTGGGAGAAAAAACAGATTTTCTGTCCTTCTCTTTTTCCTCTCCTTTCTCCTGTCGGTGGCACTGAGTCTATGTATGTGCGTGTCAGTTGATATTGATGGGACTAGCACAGAGAACCAAGGCTGCCCACTTCACTCCTTTCAGCACTATAAAAGGCTGTTATAAGCCTCATAGATCCAGGATTCAGTGCCAAGGCCCAGGCTGCGTCCGCCACCCATACTTATTTTGCATGCTATGGATAACCTCAGAGAAGCTGTGGGAGTAAACTAGGCTCTACCAATTAAATGAATACTCCTCTGAGCACCCACCGACGCTACATCACACAGAGCGCTTTCACTCCGAGGCCTTGGCACTCGTGAGTTTTGTTATGATGCAGAAAATGAAGTATTAACAGAAGAGTTAGTTCCTGACTTTGTAATGTGCCACTTCCGACTGTACCCCAGTAAGCTGCGTGATTGACAGTAATGGGGCGGAGCAGCCGTGATGAGTTTGTAATAATCTGACTGGAGTCAGGTTCACTTCTATGCTAATGAGCTAGTGTGTTGGTGGTTTAGCATGACTAATGGCTCACATCGCTAACAGAGCTGTCTGGGAGCGAGGAAGGGAGCAAAGGAGAAATAAAGAGGCTTTGCCGGAGTGTTGTGAAGGTATAAGACAGTCAGAGAGGAGAGTTGCAGGAGATTGCGTTGTTAGTCTTTGGGGAAAAGGAAAATACAGTTGAGGCCTGATTCCCTTGGCAGATACGTTCACAAAAGCAGAGGAGCAAGGCAGAGGAGAGAAAATTGCCTTTGAAAGTGCAGCGGTGAATTTGAGAAAGGACATGCAGCACTTACTCCAGCACACTCTTTTAAAAGGGCTTTTTATGAAAGAAAAGGGAAAAGGTTATGTGTTTGTGTAGCGTTTTATGTGTTTTTCTCCGGTAGTTGATTGATACATGGTCTTATTATTGAAAAGTGAAAGGGTTTTTTTATGTATTGTATTTATATAGCTTTTACTTTCCTTTTAGTATTAGATTGAAGCATGAGAAAGAAAAAGGTATGTGTGTGCGTAGCATATCTATGTATTCTTTCTGGAGTAGTTGTTTGATTTATAGTCGTCTCGATGAAAACATGGGAATCAGGTTTTGCCGCACACGTGTTTTCGTTTCTTACCCAAAATCCGACTTCCAAGTTTGCTTTAGTCGACTTGAATTGATTAAACTTTCTTGTCACTTATTTATTTAGTGCGAAGATGTTTTTGAAGCCCGCTACAAGTACTCATTCCTTCCTCCTCTCTAACCCTACGCTTCTGGAGAGTGTGGAATTGTTGATAAGTCGTCTTGGCAGCGCGGCGAGAGTAATCATTTTCCTCCAGATGTTGGAGTTTGGGAAGGAACCAAAAGGGAGGCGAGAGAGGGAGGGGATCCGGGAGAAAAACCAGCTGCCGCCACTACCAGTTCCACCCCTCCACATGAAGTCATCTACTCCTCCCTCCCCGAGGCTCCCAATACCACCTCCTCCACTCCAGTCTGCACATTTTCCTCCCTTCCCCTCATTCTCAGTTCTACACATTCTGCCTCCCTCTGTATCCCAGGAGGCGTCCAGGGCAGGCTGTGTTTACTGCTGAGGTAATTGGAGTAGTTTGGAGAGAGCGTGACCCCGGCCCTGCTAAGGCCTAAGATATGTGTGCGCTTGTGTGTGTGTGTGTGTGTGTGTACACACATGTGCGTATACGCCTGTTTGTGATGACTGGCAGTGAGGCCAGGGAAGGAAAGCAGGCCTTAGCCAGTGTCAGCCCACTGGGGAACAGACAAATTGGTTTTCACTACGCTGTCTGTCTTTTCTTGTCTCATATTCTTCCCGCTATCCCTTCCTTCTTCCTGCTTATCTCTCCATCTCTCCACCACCTCAAAGATTCATTCACGCTTTTCTCTTGTACTTGGTCTGCAGCGCCTTTTTCTCCTCCCGGTGCTCTTTTGTTCCAGCTCTCCTTTCTATCTCTCCCTCCGCTCATCACTTCATCTCTCCGAGCTGAGCTGTTAGTTGAGCTGAGCTGCACAGACGGCGACTCCTGCCAGATATGAGCAAAAACTCCCCCTCAGTTGCAGCCATAGACATGAGCAAATTCATCCAACCTAATCCAGGCGCCTGTTGTGTTTATCTGTGGGTGAGATGGATGGGAAAAGGGCCTGGAGTCAGGGTGCTGGGGGAGAGCGAGGGTGCAGCCCCTGTAAACACTCTCAGACGGCCGCTCATCTGTTGCTTATTGTCGTCGACATGCACACATTGCATCGAACATTAGCTCTATTGTCTGTAACAACTGGCATTAGCTACAGTTTGTTTGTCTCCAACATGTGAACACAAGCTTTGATCAGAGAGAGAGTGCAGCATGACAGTGATTTAGCATGCATCTAGTGACCTCATCGCAGGGTTGCCGGGTAGCGACAGTGGGACACGGCTCACCCACTTTAGCTCATCGCACTCCCGTCTCCCTTTTCCTCCCTCCTGCTCCTCTTCCCTCCTTCCCTCATCCCTCTGTCTTGCTCCTCCCTGATAGCTTTTACCGCTCCGCTGATTTCACAAATAGGCCTCATTGATTGAATCTGATTCTTGTGGATAGAGCAGCTTTATTGAGTGGCTTTTTCGCTGATGGACAGGAGCGTGCGGGTGTGTGGGTTTGTTACGCACATGCATGTGTGCATGTTAGGGATGATAGAGGAAAACATCCTTTCCTCATCCCGTCTCATTGTATAATTCAGCAGCTATTCCCTCTCTCGGGATTTCCGGCCGCCAGATCATTACAGACGCACACACACATGCGGCGTGCCTACATACACGGTCCTAGTGATGGCTGCTCTGTTATGGGTGGTGCATGCTGACTGAGGAGTCTGTTAATTGTGGCGACACCTTGAGCTAGGCAACATTAAAGCGTTAACTGCTCTCTGTGGCGCTGTTCATCAAACATTCATCTAAGCTGTGCTTCTGCGGTAGGAAGCCGGCCCAGTCCACCCAGGGCTACACCACTTTAGTCCACTCCAGCTGTGTCACCGGCATTATCTTTTGGTTTCTCCTGTCTGCAGCCATTTTGAATCTGCCATCTTTCTTGTTTTGTTGCTCCAAAAAAAAAGGCCACTAACACTGTCCAACAATCCACACAGAAGAAGAAGGGAAATGTTGCAGTAGGGAATTTGTATTTTTGACGGAGGGAAAATTAGCTTGTTTCACATGTAAAACAGGAGCGATCTGTCGGGGTTTAGGGGGCTTTTCGCTAACAAACTGTGTTAGCGTGAAGATGGAGCTATATCATCCGCACTCCGCTGGGGATACACACATTTCACACACAGCAGCGCACACCTCATCCTCATAGCAGCAGCATCTGTGCTCTTCCCCTCTCGCTGCCCTCTATTTTGTGTCTCTCTCCTCTCAACAGGCAGCGTGCCACCTACGCAGGGCTGGATGGATGGTGGCACCCTCTTGCCCCGTGCCCATTTAACCCCCGCAACCCCGCAGATCCATCATCATACAACACACAAACACACACAAGCAGCTCTAACACTCATATTCCAGATATCCCCATATCCCTGAGCTGCAGGCTGCTGCCGAGCGACCCCCATTGTGCTCCCTCTCACTCATACAGATTTGTGAGAGACCGAAAGCACCTCTAACAACCCCCAAATGTGCTCATTATTTTGTCTGAATTTTAAGATTACTCGTCACAAAGTATTTAAGTGTAGCCAAAGACACTTATACTGCAGGAATGCACCTTATTCACGAGGGCTTCCTGCGCTTGATTTGTGCCTACGGACGCTCACCGACAGCCCCAAACTATCCGACAGCAGACCATCAGCTTGATGTGTCAGGGCCTTAAGGGAAAGCTAACTAGCAAAAGACTGGTTTCAGCAGAGTGGATAGTGTTTATACAGTGAAAGTAAAAGGCAAATGTTTGATTTATTGTTGCCACAAACATGTTAAGCTTTGAAAAGCACGATAAGACATTCATTCAGCCCCCTCCATGATTTGCATCTGGTGAAGTTATGTTCTTATTTTGTCTAGTCTTTTTGTCCTGCCTTCCCTCATTTCTCAGTTTTGTCTAGCAAGTCGGCTTGGCCCATTTCCAAAGAGCCACTGACAGAGTTTGTGGGAGACACACACACAAAAAGACTGAAAGAAAAAACAGCTGTTTTGATTCGTGGAAGCAAAGTGTAGCAGACTTTTTTTTTTTTGCTTTCTTTATTGTACAAAATTGTAGAGGTCAAGATCTGATTTAATTTGTGATGTAAATAAGTAAGAGGAACACGGAGAAGACGAAGTAACAGAGAGATTGGAAAAATAAATAGTATTCAATAGCGTTTACTTTGCTCTCTTTCAGGTGTGATAGGCAGCTATTTCAGGGCTTGTTCATCCACGCGTGCAAGTGTTTACATAGAGACTGCAGCATCTAATTAGTTGTGATTTTGGCTCTCCATTGAGTGGGGTTTACTTGCCAATATTAGCCATGCTAGCCATTGACCTGGGCCATGCTCAATTAGCCTGGTCTGGTTATCATTGTTGACACTGCATGTCAAGTGGCCCTCGCTTCACCTCCAAGGCTGTTAATGAGGGAACAAAATGAGGCTTGGCAACTATTTAACAGCTACTTGGGTGTGTTTGCGTGGTTGTGTGTATGTTTTAGAAAATTAGTGTTCAAATTTCTACTTCATGTGTTAATTGGAACAACTGAAGTTTAGGCTTTGATTTGATATAAAGTACTGAACAGAATGAGTTGATAATTAGTGCGTATTAGGTACGATTGCCTCCTCTCCAATCCCCCACCGCTCAGCTTTCACATTAGTAATGTTGTTCTTTCCCCGAGTAAACTTCATCATCCACGTTTAATTGTTTATGTTGAGATCAGCTGTTCTATCGGCGGAGCATCGTAAAAACATTTGATTCAAACTTGACAGAAACAAAAGTTAGTCTTTCCAATAACCAGCAACTCTGGTTTGATTGAAATAAACCGTTATTTCACTGAGTTTGATGTGAAAATATGCCGGCTCCGCACGTTGTTTCCCCCGCTGTCTCTCTCTCTCTGCCCGCTGAGCAGCTGGACGGCTCTCATTCTTCAGAGGCAGATCACTAAACTAGCTAAATGAAATGACAAACATCGCCAAACCCCATCGTCTACTATTGTCTATATTTTAAGGACCCTCAACGCCTGCCTTCCCGCTTCATCACCCATGGCCATGCAGTTCAGAGGATGAGATTGGCGCATGCTGCGCGTATATACAGATTTCGGAGGAGACCGGCGGCGTTGAAAAAAGCCTGCCCCCTGACTGCTAACGCTACTCGCATTAAATAGCAGTCCATTTCCATGTTTCGGTACAGTTGACTTTCACACTTGATGTGAACCGTACCCGAATACACATGGAGCGCACTACAGACCACGAGTACAGGCCAACGAACCGTGCCCAAGTACGGTACAGAGCGTTCACACTAATCAAACAAACTGGACTTTGGGGTCAAGTGCACTCAGCTCCAGGCCCGGGTCCCTGATGTGAAAGCTGATTGTAATTGATTTGTAGAATATCATATTTTTTCAGCTCTGTGATGCATGTCATCAATCATTGATTACCGGAGATATTTGAATCATGTAAGTTCCATCACTAGTGTTTGCATTACTGGCCTTTTGTCTGTCTTTGCAGGGAAAAGTATTGTAGCTTTTTTTTTTGTCGCTTTTGTGCTTTAAGACTTCCCCCATTAAAAGAAGAGAGAGCACAGTGGAGGTAGCGAGGGAGAGACGGCAGTAGAGAGAATTTCCTTGCTTCATTAATTGGCAGCTCTGTGGTACACTAAACATTGCACACACTGAATATTGTGACTGCTCTGAAGCCACTGCCTTATATTTAGTCAAGGGAGACCAGCCTCTGTCACTTTTTCTCTTGCTTAACCTCGCTCTTTCTCTTCCTCTCTCTGTGGCCGTGTTGAAGAGGAGTCTCATGGGAGGGCTTAACTCTGAGCCCTCATTCTTTTTTTCCCCCTTTCTTTCTGCCTCCCCTTCCACGTCTTTCTTTCCTTATCGTCGTCTGAATAGAGCAGCATACTGTTGTTAAACTTGGTCACACTCCGTGCAGAGATAGAATAGAGAGACGAAGGGAGGTTCAGTATCGTCCTTCCTGCTTTTATTACTGCCACCACTAACCAGGCTGCTCTGCCTCAATCTGTGATGCAGCTACATGCAGGTGCATGAGCCACCTTTCTTTGTATTTGTTGAAATGAAGAGGAAATGAAAGAAGAATCACATTTTTTTAGCAGCAAAACACATGAAATCAATAGTTCACTTAAGGTGGAACTGAGGTCAGCGAGGCTTCACATGCCTGTCTCTGCACCCTTCAGTTTGGAGAGTAAATTCACATGAGGCCCTGCTTAAATTATGATGTACAACCTGGAAAATCATAGGGGCTTTTGTGTTGTCATGGTTATTGAGTGTTCGGTAGCTTCGGGGGAAATGG
>CAKAOI010051598.1:0-14886 GCA_916701655.1 Sebastiscus albofasciatus
TTACAGGTGTGGAAATCATTTACAGTTACAGTATTTGTTTCTTCATATCATGGATAACTTCATACCACAGTGTCACTAACTAACTTATCTTTGCTTCTTCTGATGACCGTAGACTTTTTGTTGGTGTGAGAGCGAGAAACCTCTTCCTGGAAGGCATTCTCCAAAACATTCAGGATGGATTTATGAACTCTGTCTTTGAAATCTTGTCCCATTAACACATACAGCAGTGGGTTCAGGACACTGTTGAAAGGCCAGGCTATCTGCTAAAGGACAACCAATAAAGTAGACATGTTTTAATGTTTCAATTAATTGAATGATGTGATACGGAGCCCAGCACAGGAAAAAAGTGGTGATAACTGCAGCGATGATCTTAAAGGGGCGACTTGACTGGCTGGCCAGGGTGCAGTTTCTTCTGATACGATGGATTATCACAGCATAACAGGAGACAATGACAGTGAAGGGGACAACAAATCCCAGGAGGAAGCGGGTGATGGTCATGGCCTCATGACGAAGCTGTCGCAGCTGATTCACAGACGGTGTTTTATAGTTATCAGAAAGAGCAAAGTTGGTGAAGCAGATGATGACGCCCTTACTGGGTTTCAGCCCAGTGTCCCTGAAGATGAAGTATGGAGTGCTGAGAATCAGAGCCAGTACCCAAACACCCAGACTCACACAGGATGCCTTGCATATACTCCGGTGGTTCTGGGCCCAGACGGGCCACACCACAGACACACATCTGTCCACACTGATCACCATCAGAATGTAGACACTGGCAAACATGTTCAGGGAGTTTATAGTGGTGGCAAGTTTGCACATGAACTTGTCGAAAGGCCAGTGGAAATTCAAAGCCATGTAGGTCACAATCAGAGGCAGGAACGCTGTGAAGAGGAAGTCGGCCACAGCCAGGTTGAGGAACCAAACTGTGTTAACGGTTTTCTTCATCTTGAACCCGGTCACCCAGATAACCACTCCATTCCCGAGCACACCAAGGACAAAGGCCAGACAGTAAACAATGAGGGACATGATGTTGAGAGACTGTCTCAGCTCGGCATAATCGTCATACATGTAGAGCCATTATTGCATGAGACACATCTGTTGTATTGATGTGATAGAAAGGTGCAGTAGTATTTTTCTCCATTGTTGTCTTGAGACCTGCAATGACATCATGAAAAATAAATGAAAAATGTTTCTGAACTCTTCATGCACGTTTCTTCTGCTTATTTTAAAAAACGTCCTCTTTTTTTTGCACATATAAAACCGGAGCCAAAGTTGATGAATTATCAGTCTACTCACATTAAACCATTTAATCCTTCCTAAACGAGGAACACACACACACACACATATATATATATATATACAGTTTACATTAGTTAAATTCAAAGGATGACATATTGTTGTTCTAAGGATAACAGTTACCTTTCTCAAAGGTTCATCAGTCGTTTGAGGATGTGTCTGCAGCGCCACGTAAAGCCTCATACTACAGATTAGACTCCTGATATGACGTCAGCGTCATCGAGGCGGGACCATATGTAGCACGCAGTAATTCATGAAAAAAATCATGAATTCTCAGAAATTCTCATGACAAATTCCAGTTGTACTGCAAGTCCACTTTCTTTCATTGATTATTATTAAGAATAATTATTGTTTATTTATATAATTTATTTGTTAAACACAACAGACATGGGCCTAAAGATCTCTAATCAGTTTTTAGGTAGAAAAAAATGGTGGGGCGATATGTTCCTCTTTTTTAATCAGATTTCTTCTGAAATTTAGAAACACTGATGTGCAACTGCTTGTTTCGAAACTGTGTCTGTTAGAACGAGCACAAAACTTTCTCTCAAACACTACTGGCAGTACTTTATTATCAATCAAATAAATAAATATACATCGATCGGTATGGCCTTGGCTGAAATGTTCCCACAATTCACCCACAGATCTAATGTTGCCTCTTATTAATTTAACAGTGACAGATGATTTAAAAATATCTTTCACACAGAAACTTACATTGTGAAATTATACAGGAGGATCTAAATATTCTCATGAGTTTTTCCCCCCAAACTGTCCAAACTATTTCACTAATAAAATGAACACATTTTAACATAAATGTTACCTAATTGAGATTATCAGAACAATATCAATTCAGGGTGGAAAAAGATACTGGTAATAACTGACTTTGGTACAAAAAGCATTCTCAAAATATTCAAAGAAAATCATAACAGACTGACGAGGTACCCACTTTGTTGACCAGAATACACTAATGAAGGGAAAAAAGACTGGAGCAAACTAATTGATTTTCAACCTTTAATATCACAGAAAGTGCAACAAACCAGCTTCCATTATTAAATAAAATCAATCAATGTGCAGCAGTCTTTATTTCCCTCTAAAGTTTGCTGTGCTTGGTCTGAGAAGCACCAGATTCAGCAGGCGTTGAGGAGAGAACTCCTTTTGACCTGGCCTACACTAAAATATGTAAAACAGTCCCCTCTGCTGGTCAATTAATATAATGAATGAAGTCTATAATAAGAAATAGACTATCAAGAGTATATCCTGTATCACTGTATGATACTAGAGAAAGAGATTCCAGGCTCAGTCTTTTGTTAAATTATATCGTGATTATACATCACAGTGGAAAGTCTAAATAACATTTTAATAATGTAAAATAATAGCAAGATAAATTAACAATCATTTATGATTCATATAATCAAATCAAATATATTTGAATAAAGCTTTCATAGACAGTCTTACATATAGAATAAGTGGGATATTCCCTTTTTCTGCTGTTCTGTGTCGTCTGACGGTTACATCATATTAATTGATTAGACTATAGCCTGTCCTTACACTAAAGAAAACAGAAATATTTATCAAACTAGCAGTCCAAATTCAGGTGAATCACTTCCTATGGTGTTGGTACATGGAAGGCAACAACGTAGATTGATGGCATCTGGGTGCTCATTAAGAAATACACATTTCAGGGGAATTTGTGCGGTGAAATTCACCATACAGGCCAAAGGAGCAAAATTAAAATACAAAATCTACATCCAAAAATGGTGCAGATATAAACAGCTGGGACTTGTATTGTGTGCGTGTTTTCTTTGCTGTTGTGTAAGTGACAGATGGAAAAAAACACAAAGCTCCATTTGTCGACTAGACTTTATTTATTTCTGCTGCTTGTGTTACACAAATTTAACCATAAATTCATGTAATACCTATTTGGAAACATCTGCTGGGTTCCTTTTTTCCAGGAAATGCCATTTTACAATCTATTATGGTCCAGGCTGAAGGCACTGCTGTGATTCAACGAGCAGCCGACAAACAAACGGCGTAGATCTCTTGTAGCCATTTGCTATATGATTAAAAACATTTCACTACAACAAAGGTTTAGCTCACAAAAGGCATCATCACTCATTGTACAATATTACCATCAGTTCATTCCATCAGATTGTAAATACTGTAGGTGTAGATATGATCAGTTAGACAACCATAGATTAAAACTCATATAAATTTAACTAAGTCAGGTTGGAATGCTTTAATCTTAGGTAATGTTTACAGCTCGCATGGAGGGTCCTTGTTCTTGAGGGTCACTGCAGCTATCTGGCTGGTTTTGCTTTTTCTCTTCTTGTGTTTAGTTGCTTTTTTTTGTCTCCCTACCTTCATGTAAAGTGTCCTTGAGTTTCTTGAAAGGCCCTATATAAAGGCAAGTTATTATTATTATACAACAAAAGCAAAAAAATAATTTCATATATACATTTAGTTATGTACAGTGTCAGTATTTGTTTCTTTGTGTCATGGTCAGCCTTATACTTCAGTATTAGCTGAGTCCACTGACTTTGTGTCGGCGTGAGAGCCAGAAACCTCTTCCTGGAAGGCAGTCTCCAACATAGTTGGGATGGATTTGTGGATTTTATCCTTGAAATCTTGTCCTATGAACACATACAGCATAGAGTTCAGAACACTGTTGATACAGGCCAGGCCGCTGGTTACAGGGATCCCGATAATGGTGACATAGGTTAATGTTTCACTACGATATGGAAGTAAAAAATTCACCATCTGAATTAAAGCCATGATGTGAAAGGGCGCCCAGCACAGGAAAAAAGTAGTGATTACAGCGGCGATGATCTTAAAGGTGCGAATTGACAGGCTGGCCAGGGCGTTGTTTCGTCTGAGACGATGGATTATCACAGCATAACAGGAGACAATGACAGTGAAGGGGACAACAAATCCCAGGAGGAAGCCAGTGATGGTCAATGCTGGATGACTAAACTGTCGCAGCTTAGACGGTGTTTTATAGTCATCAGAAAGAGCAAAGTTGTTGAAGCAGATGATGATGTCCTTATCTATATGTGACGGCCCAGTGTCCCAGAAGATGAAGTATGGAATGCTGAGAATCAGAGCCAGTACCCAAACACCCAGACTCACACAGGACGCCTTGCGTACACTCCGGTGGTTCTTGGCCCAGACAGGCCACACCACAGACACACATCTGTCGACACTGATCATCACCAGAATGTAGACACTGGCAAAGAAGTTCAGGTAGTTTATAGTGGAACGAAATATGCACATGAACTTGCCGAAAGGCCAGTGGAAATTCATAGCTCTGGATATCACACTCAGGGGCAGGAATGCTGTGAAGACGAAGTCGGCCACAGCCAGGTTGAGGAACCAAACTGTGTTAACGGTTTTCTTCATCTTGAACCCTGCCACCCAGATAATCACTCCATTCCCAAGCACACCAAGGACAAAGGCCAGAGAGTAAAAAATGATAGACATGGTGTTGAGAGACTTTTTCAACTCTGCATACTTGTCTATATTCATAGAGCTATTATTTCCAGATACATCCGTTGTATTGATGTGATTGGAAAGAGTAGTGGTCATCTCCATTGTCTTGAGACCTGCAATGGCAACATGAAGAAACAATATGAACTTTCTTTTTCCTTTTTTAACCCCCTTACACAGATGTCAATAACAGTCCCTACTTACTACATTATTCATACATCCTTGTACACAAACAAAGCATTTGAAAAAAAATGTCTCATAGCACACACATGCAATCACAGATTTTTATTTTATTTAACTATTATTATTATTATTATTATTATTATTATTATTATTTTTATTATAATAGTCTGTCAAAGTAGGCACATCCGAATTGGAATTCCTGTCTTTACCAAGGGTGTGCCACAGGGATCCATTTTGGACCCTGTTCTGTTCACCATTTATGTAAATAAGGTTGTCTCGCATCGGGGTGTAAAATTCATCTTTACGCTGACGATACGTTTTTATACGGTGTTGCTGATCTGGTCTATATTTGATGCACTGCAATTTGCACTTATTAATCTTAAATTAATTTATTTTTCAGTACATTTGATTGAATCAGTGACAACAAATCTTAGTTGTCTCGCATCAGAGTGTAAAATTCATCTTTACGCAGATGATACAGTTTAATACTGTGTTGCTAATCCTGTCTCTATTTGATGCACTGCAATTTGCATTTATTAATCTTAAATTAATTTAATTTTCAGTACATTTGATTGAATCAGTGACAACAAATCTTAGTTGTCTCGCATCAGAGTGTAAAATTCATCTTTACGCAGATGATACAGTTTAATACTGTGTTGCTAATCCTGTCTCTATTTGATGCACTGCAATTTGCATTTATTAATCTTAAATTAATTTAATTTTCAGTACATTTGATTGAATCAGTGACAACAAATCTTAGTTGTCTCGCATCAGAGTGTAAAATTCATCTTTACGCAGATGATACAGTTTAATACTGTGTTGCTAATCCTGTCTCTATTTGATGCACTGCAATTTGCATTTATTAATCTTAAATTAATTTAATTTTCAGTACATTTGATTGAATCAGTGACAACAAATCTTAGTTGTCTCGCATCAGAGTGTAAAATTCATCTTTACGCAGATGATACAGTTTAATACTGTGTTGCTAATCCTGTCTCTATTTGATGCACTGCAATTTGCATTTATTAATCTTAAATTAATTTAATTTTCAGTACATTTGATTGAATCAGTGACAACAAATCTTAGTTGTCTCGCATCAGAGTGTAAAATTCATCTTTACGCAGATGATACAGTTTAATACTGTGTTGCTAATCCTGTCTCTATTTGATGCACTGCAATTTGCATTTATTAATCTTAAATTAATTTAATTTTCAGTACATTTGATTGAATCAGTGACAACAAATCTTAGTTGTCTCGCATCAGAGTGTAAAATTCATCTTTACGCAGATGATACAGTTTAATACTGTGTTGCTAATCCTGTCTCTATTTGATGCACTGCAATTTGCATTTATTAATCTTAAATTAATTTAATTTTCAGTACATTTGATTGAATCAGTGACAACAAATCTTAGTTGTCTCGCATCAGAGTGTAAAATTCATCTTTACGCAGATGATACAGTTTAATACTGTGTTGCTAATCCTGTCTCTATTTGATGCACTGCAATTTGCATTTATTAATCTTAAATTAATTTAATTTTCAGTACATTTGATTGAATCAGTGACAACAAATCTTAGTTGTCTCGCATCAGAGTGTAAAATTCATCTTTACGCAGACAATACAGTTTAATACTGTGTTGCTAATCCTGTCTCTTTATATAATGCACTGCAATTTGCATTTATTAATCTTAAAATAATACTTTATTTTATTTGATTGAATCTGTGACAAATCTTTGAAATGAACTGAACACAATTATTCGATTCAGCAAAGTGATGAAAGTCATTTCCACCTATAAAGCAAAATTCATGCAATTCTCCCGATCCAAAGAACATAATATGGGATTGGCCAGGTAACAGAATAAATATATCTTGTCAACTGGTTTGATGAGAAATGTACATGTAAATTTTATGTAGAAACCCTAATTGATAAACTGCAACTGAAGCTTTGGTTGCAGCAGCTTCCCTCTGAGCTACAGGGGACATCTGATATTGACATGCTGCTGCTTGTAGGAATCTAGGAGAAACTGCCTCTGCTGTAAATGCTGCCGATGTCAATTTAAAATCAAAACACTTCTCCTCTGCAACTGTAAGACCTTTAATAATAATACAAATAATAATAATAATGATAATAATAATAATAACAGTTCTCTGTCCCCGTACCTTGTTTACTGTCAGTTTTCTGTCTTAGACTTTTTGTTTCTATATTAGTCCACCAAACATAACAGGGCGTTGCCGTGGAAAAATTAAGATTGACGAACACATAAAAGACAAAAAAAAAAACTTAACATTTTGATGACCAAAGCTTTTAAATTTGACTTATTTTTTTCTTTTTAGAGTCCATCTTTGACCCACAAAAGCACCAAGCTCTCTGATTAAAGTGGATTAGCTCACTTTAATCCTAATTGATTACTACATGTCAAATAAGAATTTTTATTGTAATTTTTTCTTTTAACAACCTGGATGGATTAATCTCACATAAAGAGATCAAATTCTAATAATAAAAAAGGTAGCATACCTTTCTCAAAGCTCCCCAGCTGGTTGAGGATGAATCTGTGGCAGAAGTAATAATCTTTGGGTAGTATTGACGCCAGTCACGCCCACGTCGAGGCAGAGCTACAGGCAGCACACACACACCCAAAAATCTTTTTGTTCTCTTGAAGTCTATTACATCTCTTGTATACACTTATTGATGATTTGCAATTTAAACAGGTTTTCACATTTCCTAAAAAAACCCAATATGAGCTACATAATGCACATGTATAAAGTAGCCTTGGTAGCATTTGTCAATGTTTTTGATGACGAGTGAATCAACATCAACAACATGTAGGTTTCTAATACCCCTTCTTTCCACCCTGCACCACCTTATACAAGAAAGCAGCATCAGTCAATAATTGTTTCATAAAATAGCAGTTAAATAGCTGGCTGGATATGCTGCTTCTGTGGATTCACCCCTGCAAGCAAAACCGATATGAGAGAATACATTTTTCTGACATTATTTGAGTCAGTATTAGCATCAGCGCAGTTGCACAAGTCTAGGTCCATCCCGTTTGTTTCTTCAAAAATGTTGAAAGACACCCATCACGCCACTGCAATGCAAGTGCTTGCTCAAGTTTGAGGAACCACAAAATGTTTCCACAAACAGTACTGACAGCACTTTACTACTGCCGATATTAATAATGTTAATAATATGCCGTAAAACTTGCATCGTACAGTATAATGTCTTTGTATTATGTTTAACTTAATTTTGTTTTGCAACCCGATGGATAAAGAGCATACACGTCAGATTTTAAGAAACCATTTTAACGGTAGAATATTCCCCAACATGAGGGGCTTGCTGATTACCAGGTGATTATAATCACCTGGTAATCAGCAGTGCCCTCTCTGTAGGCTTGCTGATTACCAGGTGATTATAATCACCTGGTAATCAGCAAGCCCCTCATACTGCTAAACTCCGACAACGGTGGAGCAAATGTTGTAAAACAGTCAATATTCAAAATCTACACAGTTTATTTCTCGCCTCAAAAATGTTCAGAAGTGAATTTAGTGATGAAATAGCTACGAAAAATGTAAAAAAAACAATCCGTTTTGTCTGCGTTAATCCAGCAGACAGAGGACACAGTTAGCTAACATTAGCTAACATTAGCTAATTTACAATGGGGTCTTGCTCTCCAGAAATGTGACTTGAGGCTTAACTGATGTTTAAATCACCCCACCTCACAGACACAAGTAAATCCATCCAAATGGAGGTTTGTTAACTTTATCTCAAATCTAAAGCTCAGTTAGCTGATGCTAATGCTAATGCTAATGTGCTGTTACGTGAGCTAACTTGGCCTTCAGAATTAAAAACAGCATACAGAGTAATTAAACACGTTATCTATGACCGGTATAATGCTACTAGGCAGCTGTACAAATAAAGCACACTTTGAAAACAAAGTTTAGCGTTAGCACTTACAGTGTTTGTATCCTGAGTGTCCTCACAATGAGAGGAGGAGGGAACGATCAGCTACTGAGACTCAGCCGTTAAATATTTGAACTGATGAGGGAAAAGGCGAGTCCGGTGAGCGGATCCGCCTGGTGTCAGCATTGAGTCCGCTGTTTGACGGTGCACTCTCTGTAGGCGGGTCCGGTGAGCGGATCCGCCTGGTGTCAGCATTGAGTCCGCTGTTTGACGGTGCCCTCTCTGTAGGCGGCCGGATCCGTGGCGCATAGCCGAAATGAGTGAGACACTAGGGCGGATGTACCGACCTGGGGGCGGATCCGCCCCTGAGTCTACTGCTTTCTGGGTAACACTATGTACTGGATGCATTTTTTAATGATACACCACAATTTTATAATTTATAGACCCTCTGATTAAGTGACATGGACCCCACTTTGAGAATTACTGGCATAGACCAGCATTATATAGTGAAAGGATACAGAGGGATCTACGTGTTTATATATATTTTTTCTTCACATAAAAAGTGTTGAAAGTCATTTAAAATTAAGTCATAAATACTATTTCACTGATAATATTAACAAATTCACCATTAACGTTACCCGACTGAGTTTATCAGAATAATAGGACGTGATGTAAAAGCTACAGATAATTACTGACTTTGGCACTAAATTCAAAATATTTATACATAAACACAAATGACTGATGAGTTACCTGCTTCCTGACTACATGACTGGAATGCCTTTAATGTTGTAAACAGTGCTGCAAATCTGTTTGCACTGTTAAATTAATATTAAAGACCGCAAAATCAATTAATGTGTCAATCAGGGTTTTTTCACCTCTGAAGTTTGCTGTTCATGATCTGAGAAGCACTTGACGTGGACAACAGCTCCCTCTACTGTCCAAGTGTAGAATAATGATGATAAAGATTGACAATAAAAGTGCATCCTGTGATTGGCTACCTTGTTAGTTATGTGTTCAGGTGAGTTGTGTATGGTGATTATGAGATGTACATCATGAGTGGAAACACGGTCCAAATAATATTTTAATAATGGAAATAATAGTAACAAGAAGCACAATAACAGTCATAATCATTATCATCATTTATGGCCACTGAAAAAGATTTAAAAAAATGATTAAATGATCATTTACATTGTTTACATTAAACATTTTATAGAGAGGTTTATCATAATATGCCATATTTACAAAGTCATACAATACATAGAATAAACATGCCATTCCCATTTTCACCATTCACTTATTTAATTGGTAATCTGCCAAATATTCACTGGTTCTAGCTTCTAAAATGTGAATATTTGGTGGTTTTTCTTTATCTTTTTCGATAGTACACTGAATATTTTAGTTTTTTTTGCTGTTGGTCGGAAAAAAACAAGACACTTATAGATGTCACCTTGGACTCTGGGAAAGTGGGAAGGACAATTTTCACTATTTTCTTTATAGAACATTGCTTGATTGAGAGAAAGTCGAGAACAAAACTGGCAGATTACTGGATAATGAAAATAATCTGTAGATAAATAGGGATAGTGATACATTAAAATTCTCGGATTATGGCACAATATGTGTGTACTCACATATCAGACATATCCTCCGCCAAAAAATTACTAACAATGATCAAACGATCAAACCAAGCCAAGCATACAATGCAGCTGCTACTTTAAACATTATAGTCATAGTCACTATAAAGGTATTTATTAGGCTTACATTAGCATGTCCTAGTGCTGAATAACAATGGTAAAAACATATGTTTATCAAAGCATGCAGTAGACATGTAGCAGTCAAAAATCAGTTGAATCAGTTTCTCTGGTGTTGCCACATGGCAGGCGGCATAAGAAATAGACATTACAGGGTGATTTACACAAAATCTTAATGTAACTAGGTAGTGTAGCTGCCCACTTCACTTTCACTTTGTATGTACCCAGAGATGGTCTTTGTGGCCACTGTCATGTGCCCAATTTTGTCATGTATACACATAATGGGATCAGTGGTTGGGTTGAGTTGGATGTTAGGGGCAAGTTGGGAAATGAACTTGCTATAAGCTCTAAGTTTATGCAGTGGTTCAGCAACACTATTTCACACTGTACTTTATTTATTATCACTCTTCAATACGATAGTTTACAACCTACTATATTCTATGGCAAGAAAGGCAATGTGTTCTTTGTCAACTAGCCGCATTACTGTTATTTAGGTGATGTGCCAGCTTTATTAATTATTAAAGAGGACCTATTATACTTTTGTACTTTTTCTTCCTTTCCTTGATTGAAGTTCTGCCTTTTCTTTTGTAAGGTAGTGATGTCACCAAGTGACACATTTGCGTAATACCTGCCTAGTGGCTAGTTTGACACGCCCTCAAACGAAGCGAGTTAGAGCGGAGCCGGAGCAGAGTCCAAAGAGTTTGGTTCAGTTGACCAATCACAACAGAGAGGGCCAGCTGACCAATCAGAGCAGACTCAGCGTTTCAGACAGAGGGTGAAAAGAGGTGCTGTGCCACAGCCGGTATGAGAAAAATAAAGCGTTTTTTGCACATTAAAGCATGCAAACATATTCTAGTAGAAACCCAAAATACAGGTATGAACCTGAAAATAAGCATAGTAGGTCCTCTTTAATATAGTCTACAATCATGGCCTATAAACAACTGGGACGTGTTTTGTTGCTTGAGTCCTTTGCCATCACATACAGGCAAGGACCTGAAAAGCCCTACATAAATAAGACTTTCCATAATTTCAAAATGCTTTATCCCACAAATGCATCACAAATGGATCTAGAAGTTATTGTATAATATTATTATCTGTCTGCTCTACCAGATTATAAATACTGTCAGTGAAGTTGTCAATTATAAAATTCCTATCAATCAAACGGTAACAGGTGAAATTGAGATCTATTTGAGATAATGTATGAAGATTGCCTTGAGGCTCCTTGAATAAAAAAAAAACAAAACTCTAAGTTATTTGTTATATACAGTTCCATTTTCTATGTACAGTTACAGTATTTGTTTACATCAACCTTATACCTCGGCATCAGAGACAGACTTTTCTTTGCTTCGACTGGTGACCATTGAGTTTGTGTAGGTATAAGAGCGAGAAATCTCTTCCTGGAAGGCAGTCTCCAAAACATTCAGGATGGATTTGCGGACTTTATCCTTGAAATCTTGCCCCATGAACACATACAGCAGTGGGTTCAGGCAACTGTTGAGAAAGGCCAGGCTGGTTGCTATAGGGACTCCGATAGTGGTGACATGGTCTAATGTTTCACTTGCATGATTAGCCATGTGATTTACCAACTCAATCAAAGCCATGATGTGATACGGAGCCCAGCACAGGAAAAAAGTGGTGATAACTGCGGCGATGATCTTAAAGGGGCGACTTGACTGGCTGGCCAGGGTGCGGTTTCTTCTGAGACGATGGATTATCACAGCATAACAGGAGACAATGACAGTGAAGGGGACAACAAATCCCAGGAGGAAGCGGGTGATGGTCATGGCCTGATGGCGAAACTGTCGCAGCCGATTCACAGACGGTGTTTCATAGTCGTCAGAGAATGCAAAGTTGTTGAAGCAGTTGATGATGTCGTCATTGTTGTATGACGGTCCAGTGTCCCTGAAGATGAAGTACGGAGTGCTGAGAATCAGAGCTAGTACCCAAACACCCAGACTCACACCGGACGCCTTGCGTACACTCCGGTGGTTCTGGGCCCAGACGGGCCACACCACAGACACACATCTGTCCACACTGATCACCACCAGAATGTAGACACTGGCAAACATGTTCAGGAAGCTTATGGTGCTGTTCAGCTTGCACATGAACTTGCCGAAAGGCCAGTGGAAATCCATAGCTGTGTAGGTCACACTCAGAGGCAGGAACGCTGTGAAGAGGAAGTCGGCCACAGCCAGGTTGAGGAACCAAACTGTGTTAACGGTTTTCTTCATCTTGAACCCGGTCACCCAGATAACCACTCCATTCCCGAGCACACCAAGGACAAAGGCCAGACAGTAAACAATGAGGGACATGATGTTGAGGGACTGTCTCAGCTCGGCATGCTCGTCCTTATAGTCATACTCATCGTCGTCGTCGTCATACATAGAGCCATTTCTTCCAGTGGCATCTGTGGCATTGATGTAATAGAAAGGGGTAGCAGTCATTACCTCCATCATTGTCTTGAAACCTGCAATAAAAAAAGAAGAAGTTAGTACCTTTTTCTTTTTTACCTAGAGATCAACAACAATCCTTAATGATGCGTGAGATTAATGTTAATTAATGTAATGTTAAATCAGTTTCATTAAAAGTTAGGATCTTCAGTCCACTCTTAAAAATGACAAATTGTACTGTCAGTTATGCAAAAATAGAGGATGCTGTTCACGTAGACATGACTGGCTACTATTTGGACTTCATACAACTGGTGGATGAGCAATATCATAGTGTAGAAATACTCTGTTACAGATAAAGGACTGAAATCCAGTACAAAAGCACCAAAAAATAAAAGTACTCAATATGCATAAAGGCTCATTTCAGAATAATATATAATATATTATTGACATATGATTATTGATGCATTAAAAATGTGCATTACTTTAATGTTGAAGCTGGTAAAGGTGGAGCTTATTTTTCATTATCCGGTAGCTTGTGAATTTCACCAAGGGATCAATAAAGTCCTATATTTATCCAATGTGATGCATCATCATTTATTTGTTGATAATATTTTGTATTATTAATCGGAATCTGCAAAGTAACTAAAGTTATAAAATAAATTGCAGTGGAGTAGAAAGTATAATATTTGCCTCTGCAGATAAAGAGGAGTAGAAGTATAAAGTAGCATAAAATGGAAATACTCAAAGTACAAGTACCTTAAAATTGTACTTAAGTACAGTAATTAAACAAATAGTTACTTCTGGTGGTAAACTGCACCACCACTGCATACAACCATTTCATGAGCCGCAACAGACATTAAGACAAACCTTAATGACATTTTGAAGAAAGTTTCCCAACTTAGAAGCTTCATAATAAGGCTTAAAACAAACAAACAAACTTGAATAGTCTTGCACATAATGCGCATGCAAAAAGCACATCACTTTCCCCAGTGAATGAAATTCACATCAGTGCACATATGAAAGTGGAACAGAAATCAGAGACCACAGTAAATAAAAACCACTCAATTGAATAGAAGCAAACGTTCCCACGCTCTGTATGCTCTATATTATACAGTATAAGTATGTTAATTAACAGTTTGGCAAGAGGCAATTTGCACTGTTAATTGCAAAGACAAAGACCTTTTGTCGTCCTCAAAAGAGCAGCAAAAGCGAAGCTGCATGGATCAAATTCCAATCTAAGAACTATTCCAGATGTTATATCTACAGTAAATCTACATCAGATGCTTTTCTTGTCTTTTTCTTCCTGAGCTGATGTTTCTGAGGATGAAAGTAGGATACAGTACCTTCTCAATGCGCCTGTCCGATGAGGATGTGTCCGATGAGGATGAGGATGTGTCCGCTGCAGAAGACTCCCCCAGACTAGTCTGACTAGTCTGTGGAGATCGTTGAAGTTCTGGTCCCTGACTCCTTAAATATGTGACGTCATCGCTCCCATCGAGGCGGGACCTCTTTGAGGACCATTAAACCTCTCGTGTCTTTATGCTTTATGGCTGTTTATGCGTTACAGTTCAAGTAGATTTACATGTTATAAAACAAAACACAATTTAGGCATTAATGCAGGGGAGAGCATCATCCACATCCTCTTCACTTTAAAGCTGCAGTAGGTAGAATTGGAGCAAATGTGGTTAATGAAAGTTTTTTTTTTTTTTTTTATAAAATGGTCACTATATCCTGACAGTAGTGTAATGAGACAGATAATCTGAAAGAAATAATTTTTCCTTCGGTGCTCCTATAATAGCATCTGCAAGATTTCACAGACCGGAGGAAAACAACCAATCAGAGCCGAGCTGGAGCCTTGCCGTCTCTGAGCAGCTGTCAATCACTCGCAAACTCCGAT
>CAKAOI010051599.1:0-11507 GCA_916701655.1 Sebastiscus albofasciatus
ATATACACATATATATATACATATATATATATATATATATACTGTATTTATATATATGGTTTCCTCATCTGGATCCCTGCAGCAGTAAACAGGACACTGTTTGGAGAGGTTTTAGTGATAAAACATACAGAAGCTGTAAAAAGTGGCAGCACAAAATGTAAATCAGCTTTTATTATCACACATTGTTCTTTGTACACAGCATTCAGTGAAATGTACTCTCTGCTTTTAACCCATCCTAGTAGCCTATGAGGAGCAGTGGGCAGCTATATAGCACCCGGGGAGCAGTTTGGGGCTCCAGCACCCTGCTCAAAACACTTGAGGGCTTTTATTTTGAAACAGAAGCAGGAAGTGTTGATTTAAAAATAAATCTTTACTTTTTTTCACTGTCCGTATTATACAGATGTCCAGACATTGAAACTGTAGTAATGTAGCTGTTATGATGTCAATATACTGTCAAATGATCACTTTCACTGTTGCTGTGAAGCGCATGGTAAAAATAGGCGAGACCTCGAATCTCAAGAAGAGAAGCAGCTCACCGCTGCTGTGTTTGGATGTTTTGGTGGTAATGTCGACTCTTTGGCTTTCAGTAGAGAGTTTGAGTGTCATTATGCCCTAGATGTTTTTACAGGAATACACAGTAAATTGGTATAACAAGAAAAATACAAAATGTGATGGTAATAGCAGTCTGTAAATAAAACAAAAGTAATCTAAACTCCAGAAGAGAAAACGTCTGTTTCTTCTTTGCAAGAGAAAAATATGGTCTACATTTCCCAGATAAACCGGGTTTAGTGAGACTCAGAAGTACAGCTTGTCAGTTTCAGTATTATGCAGACCCCTGGAGGCCCTCCTCTAAGTACTCCTAATCCCTCTCTCTGGCCATCACTGCTGCTGCCTTCCTTTTTCCTCTCCATCCATGTCGGCGATGAGACCCAAAGCATGAACGCCTGTCGATAGAGGACGTTACGTAAAGGTTGGAGCCGATGTCATTACCGTCTTTAATATCTGAGGTCTGAAACATTTACACACTATCTTCTCCACCCTCCTTTTCTGTGATCTAGATACTGTAGGTGCTCTGCAGATAGCCAGGTATCCCACTGCATCACCATGTGTCACTTCTGAAGGAGTGTGTATGAGTGGATCACACAAGAAGGAGCTGTCTTGGCTTAAAAAAGAGCTTGGAGGGCCATAGATAGGCCGAGCTGTGGGACACCGCCCACATCAAACAGCCAATCCCAGGATAGCGGGTTACAGAGACTCGGATGTTACTGTGTACATGTGTCCAATAGGGGTGTAAGAAAATATTCATACATGAGTCTCCAAAACACTGTATCGGTTTTTAATTATCCTCTAAATGATGTGGTGGGCCCAGCTGCTATTTTGTCTTTCAGAGGTTGTATTTTTCATGTCGTGAAGGAGGCTAAATAACGCTGCGAAGTTACGGTGGGGACACACTGCCCTCATGAGCAGCGCGGGGCGGCTACCTCGCTGAAATGCTGCGTGTGTCACGCTGCCGGCGTCCACACCGGCAGCGTTTCTGCTGCTACTACTGCCAGCTCTTTCTTTCTACATACAGTTTGCCTTTCGTAATGGCCATTTCATTTCATTAGAAATGTCATTTATATTTATTTTAGACAGAAAAAGGTTAAGAAACGTGTGGTAATTTGTAAATAATAGTAATAATCCACAATTAAAGGCCGGTACTTTATTCATTTCTGGTGCCACGCTGCTCACACGGGCTGTGTGGCTGCTCTAACCTGTTAATATGGACGCCCAAATAAAACAACAGGTTCAGGTGCTGACGTTCCCTGTGCGTCCCGGGCTTTAAGCTCCATTCTTTTGAGGAAAAACTGGCATTGCCATTTTCAAAGGGGTCCCTTGACCTCTGACCTCCAGATAAGTGAATGTAAATGGGTTCTATGGGTACCCACGAGTCTCCCCTTTAAAGACATGCCCACTTTATGATAATCACATGCAGTTTTTTCATGCAGTATAAAAGTGTTATTTTTGCCTATACTAAAATGGTGTATTTGAATATTTCTGCATACTGGGGTTGAGGAATTCCATAAATTGGGTGTCACTGTAAAGCTGAGCCTCTTGTGGATCCAATGAGCCCAGCTGTATTCATGTGTGATGATGTTAGCACCCATAGGAGACATTTCACATAGTGACTTATTTTACTGAGTGTGAGACTGTTTGACTTTATAAGATGACAGTTTTCCTAAAATTAGATTTGAAAAAATTTGCCTATATATCACCTTGCCTTTCTTACAGTATCACAGTATATCACAGTATATTGACTGTTACCTCTGTATCGTCATACGTATTGTATCGGCAGATTCTTATCAATGCCAACCCTAGTGGCCAAGCATGATGTAAAAATTATTAAATTGCATAGAGAAATATGAACATTACAAATTATCACAAAAAAACAACCGACTAGCAGGGTGTAGCCTGCCTCTCACCCAGAGCATGCTGGGATACCCCACACAGAAAAAAGCAGGTATAAGCAGGAAACTATAAAAGTTGAGGGACAAAGTTAGGATTTTGTAAAGTGAAGGGACGATGTCTGCCCTCATCCCCAGCGGGAACCATGGTCTTGTTGTCACCCACGCTGCACGCTAACACATGTGACAGGCGTGTTGTTGTGTTGTGTGTTGACAGATAATGATCGGAGAGGCCATCCTATTCTGCTGTCTGTCTCGGAGGAAGAGTGGCGGCGGGGCCGAGGCCAACATCAACGCCGCTGGCTGCAACTTCAACTCCTTCATACGCAGAGCCGTTCGCTTTGTTGGTACACAGATTTTTTCTTTCTTTCTATACACTGACCTCAAAGTATGGAGGCTGACTGATGACTATAATGTCCCGCTTTTTACAAAAATGCTCTATCTATCTATCTATCTATCTATCTATCTATCTATCTATCTATCTATCCATCTCAATAATATCCATCTCGGTCTCACTCCCAACTCATCAAATATCAACACTTGGTCAGTGCCCCTAAGTATCTGATACCGACACACCCAAGCACCCTTTAACGTCTGTATAAGATGAACCCATGTCATTATTAGACAGTCCGAGCCACTGATGTAGTATAACGAGCGAGAAAGTGCACGTAATGAGGAGGTCGGGGTGGATGGAGCCACCACCGGGAGAGTTGGGGACAGGCTACGGCGGTTGCACTCATCAGATACTATTGGACTCAATTAGTTGTCTGTGTAACGTTAATTGTCTCAGTCTTCAGTCCAAAAGTATTTTAAAAAATACATATATTAAAAAGATAGAATCGTTTCCAAAATGTTTTTATCCAATGGAATATTCTACTTCGATCCATATTTGTTGGCATTTAGCCTTTCAAAAACAACATTTGCACTGCGGTCAAAAAACACAAAAGGGAGACACATACTTGTATTAAAGGGGCGGTTTAGCGGCAATCTAACAGCACCATAAATTACATATAATGTAACGACAATAACACAAAACAACACACAAAAAATATGACGTGATAAAATATGAGGACAGACATTCAAAGCTTCATTGAAAAAACTCAATAGAAGCTTTGAATGTAAAAAATTAATGCCATTCAGTACAGCCTATACTGATAGAACATAGCCAAGTCAGCACACTGACAGCTGTTGTTGCCTGTTGGGCTGCAGTTTGCCATGTTATGATTTGAGCATATTCTTTATGCTAAATGCAGTACCTGTGAGGGTTTCTGGACAATATCTGTCATTGTTTTGTGTTGTTAATTGATTTACAATAATAAATATATACATACATTTGCATAAAGAAGCATATTTGCCCACTCCCATGTTGATAAGAGTATTAAATACTTGACAGATCTCCCTTTAAGGTACATTTTGAACAGATACAAAAAATGTGATTAATTTGCAATTAATTGCAATTAACTATTTAAATTGATTGACAGCCCTAGTAAAAACTAAGCAAACCTACGTTGGAAGTTTATTTTGAAAAGACACTACGCATGTAACACCGTCCCTGACACGTCCAAAACTGGCGCTAGAGGTGTACCAATAGTTTGAAGCGTAGGGCCACTGACCAAGCGGTGTTATTCGATGAGTTAGGAGTAAGAATGTGTTGTAATATCAGTAGTGTTTATGCCTCAGTCTGTATGTTCCGCTCGTCTCCCAATCTTAACATCACATCCTCTCCTCAGGCGTCCATGCTTTCGGTCTCTGTGCCACGGCCCTCATCACCGACATCCTCCAACTTATGACCGGCTACCCAACGCCCTACTTCCTCACTGTGTGTAAACCCAACTACACCACGCTCAACGTCAGCTGTGAGCAGAACCCCTTCGTCATGGAGGATATCTGCTCAGGGGCCGACCCGGCAGCCATCATGCAGGGCAGGTAAGGAAGCGCAGCAAGGAAATTTAGGATTTTTGTTCAAATTTGCATTGAAATACTTGATAAATATACCTGTCCTTACCGCGACACTGAACAAATACCACAGTAAAAGTTTTATTCAAAGCCAAATAAATCTAGTTTCCATGGAAACAGACGTTAGCAGGTGAGCACATGGAGGACAGGTTGGGCCGCCCACATAGGTGACCCGACTAGATCATGAAAAACAAGGTGAAGATCACCTTTTCTTCTCAAGTATTAATTGTTTGTCCTTACCATACAGCTTAGTGATTGTGTATTTTGAACTACATTTAAAAAATAACTTCATATTACTGTTGAATTCATGAATATTAGACGCTAAGAGTCAAAGCTAACGTAATAGACTTCGCTAGCTGCCGTTTATCCGCAATAATCCACAAAAATGTCATTTCCGCAACATGTCCAGCAGTGAGGATATTAGACATTAGAATTGTAATATCTGTCATAAAAGACAGCATATTTTATATTTTTGGTGTATGAACACTGACATCAGTGATTACTGTCTACATTTTTTAGGGTGTAGAGAAAATCATGAAATCCCATTTTTTAAAAAAAAATGTTACATCAGTATTTACAATGATGCACAAAGCTTGATGAAAATTAATTTAAATGTTTTAAAAATATTATAGAAATTAAAAGAGGAAAATGTATGAAATGAACATTATTGTACTGTTGCGGTAAGGACATTTAGTATAAGAACAAGTGATAACCATAAAAAATAAACATGTTGCAGATTCAAATCTTAACCACTATATGTCAATTTGTGGAGCTGTTTATATTTATTACATACTATGAAAATTAAAAATCATAGAGGTTGAATTTTTTTTTATTTGAGAGAGTCAAGATTGACCGTAGTTGCAGAAACACCCTTGTATTTAACAGAAGTGCACTGTGATGCATTGCAAGCACATTATGGGGCAAATAATATTAGACAGGAAAGCAATGAATCCATCTTTGGCCAAGCAGAAATACTATTATTATCTCAAATATATAACTACAGACAGACTTGAAAAATACATACGTAAAAGATGGACCATTATTTGTAATTATTTTGAATCTGCTGCCCTCACAGACCCCTCTCTAACAAAATACTCTTTGCATTCACTTATTATTCTACTCGCTTATTTACAGATGTTTCAAAAGCCTTCCAGTACCTCAAAAGATGAAATTCCCAATCATTACTGGTTGGCTTTTAATTTGAAACACATGCAGGAAGTGTTGACGGTTGACGGTAGCTGAAATAAATGGCAACCAGCAGTAGCAGTAGCTCAGTCCGTAGTGGTGATGGGAACTCCGGCTCTTTTTGTGAGCCAGATCATTTGGCTCAGCTCACCAAGAAGAGCCGGCTCTTTCGGCTCCCATACGGCTCTTCGTTTTACAACTTCTGCATTTTATAGTTCAGCCAAATTTAGCGCTGTTTTGACCTTTGATTAGTATGTGTCCACAAATATCACTTAAATTATTCAATATAATTATACTAAACCTTATAATTTCCAGAATACCATAATTTTACATGCTGCTTCGTTTCCGCGCACCGCACTCCTCTCTGTTTTTCTCCTCCTCTCCCTCCTGCTCTGTACCTATAGACCGTTAGCGCGCCGTGCACCGCCGCCCCTCCCTGCTTGATGGTATGATCCTTGTCTGTTAAAAAAAAAAAAAAATGTCTCTCGGACGGAAGCCGGCTCGCGACTGACACATCACTAATCCGTAGGGACTTGGCATGGGAACTGGAGGGACACCGGTCCAAGTCCCCTCACAGACCAAGTACGGAGTGTTGACTGGCAGCTGGAGAGGTGCCAGTCGGCCTCCTAGGCACTGACGAGGTGCCCTTCAGCAGGGCACCAGACCCCTAAACTGCTCCCCGGGCGCTGTGTAGTAGCTGCCCACTGTTCCTAATATACTAGGATGGGTTAAATAAAGGAGCTTAATTTCTGTGCTGTGCTATTACGTTTACATTTTACATTCCTTCATACATTCCTTCATCGGCATAAGCAGCAGTTTTATTGATGATTTATGACATTCTACGGATATAGACATTGTTGCTGGTATTATGTCAATATAATCTCAAAAGATTATTTTCACTGTCTGTTGTTGCTGCTCACATGGGCTGCGTTGGCTGCTCTACTCTGTTAACATGAGCACCGGAATAAAAAGCAAGAGGTTCCGTGATGCACGCGTGCTGCTCACGCAGGCAGTTTGTCCCAGCGTAGGTCATCTGCACTGAGTCTGTGTGTCTTCGTCCGTGTGTGTCTGTGTGTCTGTGACAGTAGACAGCATAGGGATGTGGGCAAAGGGGATGAGGCTAGCTTTGACCCGTGCATTTGGGACACGCGTAGTTTTGGCTGCAGACTATGGGGGTCTAAATATAACCTACTGCTCCTGGCATCAACACTGTCTTCCACTCGCTCTGTGGCAGCTCCAGCTTCAGTCTTGTATGCTTAGCAGCATGAAACGCTGTTTTGCTGCAGTGGTTGTGCATCAGGGGTATTATTAACCTATTTTTAACAGCAGAGGCAGAAGGACCAACTGACTAATAAAAAACCACCATATTTACCACTCCCTGACAAAATAGTGCATTTCCATCGAAGGAACTTTTCCAGGAACCTTTTTAACTCAGGGACATTACCGACTTTTTTGGCTGGATCGCAGAGGGCCAGCCCTACAAATGCAAATGTCTGTCACTGAGAGACTAAGTGATGAAGATAAACGATTGGTCGGCCAAGTGCTGGAGTTTCGCAACTTGGACCAAGCTGTGAAAGTAGGCGATCTATTTCTAAAAAGCAGTGGCAGCGCCTCTTTCCCGCTTAAAATGTTTTCAGAAGTAGATTTTGGTGAATCGTTTAGACGGAATAACAGAAAGTTTACAAACATGTTTCCTGTTTGAAACGGCAAGCAGAAAGCCCGGGACTTATCAGGTACAGTGACAAATAGGGTATGTCACTGCTTGAACGGCCAGCTGAGTGGAGCAGCGCGTCCCCTAGTGTCCTCGCCGGACCTGGTGGACATGTACCGCTGGATTTAACATTATAGACATGACCTCTGACTATTTGTGTAACAATTTAGCCACACACTGATAATCTACTATAAACGATATAAATGATATATGTGATGTAAATGATCAGATTCTGATAAGATGATAAAATATGCATCCCACGAATGCTGTACTTCCCTCCCCAGAGTTTTGATTCCTCCGATTCCCCCCGCCCCCCAATATCACATTTCAAAATCCATCCATTATATGTATTACAATTAGTGTGGTGTCACTGCTGTTTGTGATCGTGGGTTTTAAATTGTGTACTCCACACATTCCACACAACAGCAGAGGAGCAAAATCGCTTGTTGACCGGCACAGTGAAATGTGCTTCTGACGTGAACAGCCGGGCTTCAGCTCGCACTACGATTAACATAGCGTGGTGCTTCGTGATGCTTCCGTTCCCTGTGTGAACCCGCCATTAGAGACCTGGAACTAGAGAAATCTAACTTAGTGGATGGGACAAATAAACACAGGCCTCTTAATCAAGGGGACCGATGTTAGTGTCCCGTGAGAAACCAAAAGTTGAGTGATTTATACTGACGACATTATGTCACGGCACGCCACTCAGTCACATGACGTAACTTCATAAGCATACTTATTTTAAGCCAAATCATGTTTTTTCTAACCCAACATTGTTACAACGTTAACCGTTTCATAACGTTAACCACGTGTGAACCTTCTGCGTCAAGATACTGCACAAAAGGCTGCCCCCGACGTCGGGGGGCTTCTGCTAAAGCGGCAAAATATGCCCAGTAGGGATGAGATCATGTTGGACCATAGGTACATGTTTTTTTTGCTTCCTCCTGTTCATACTGGCCATTAAAAGATCCCTTCTTGACATGTTTCCAGTCTTCCGGTACGATACTGTGGGGTTAAATGAAAGCTGATTTACAACGTTAACCCTGTGGTGTGAAATGACACGCGAAAAGCCTAAAATGCGTTATCGTGGCTTGGAATCAGGGATGGTCGCAAACGAAAGGATGTAGGAAAGATCAGACAGTCGTGATTGAGCATTCATTAGCCTCGTTTGGGAGGATTGCTATCCATCGCACCCATATAATTAATTCAGTTTTGTCTTGTATTGTGAATTTTCGGAACAAAAAAGTAATAAAAAGCATCAGACTCAGTGAGCAAGGTTTCTGTGTGTATTTTTAACGGATGGCGGATTAAAAAAATGCAACGTCGAAAGAAACAGACTTGGTGTTCAAAGGCATTTACACTGGAAACATGGGATCTCTCTACTGCCAATATGAGCAGGAAGAATAATTACAGCAGGCAAAACATGTTTCAAACCACATTGCCACCTGAAAAATTTAGATGTTATCCTTTAATATTAATAAATGTACATTATATATTTCTTTATATTTATTATATGTATTTTAGGGCTGTCAATCGATTCGAATGTTTAATTGTGATTATTCACGAGATTGTCCATAGTTAATAGTAATTAATCGCACATTTTTTATCTGTTCAAAATATACCTTAAAGGGAGATTTGTTAAGTATTTAATACTCTTATCAACATGGGAGCGGACAAATATGCTGCTTTATGCAAATGTAGTATGTATTTATTATTGGAAATCAATTAACATCACAAAACAATGACATATATTGTCCAGAAACCCTCACAGGTACTGCAATTAGCATAAAAAACTATGCTCAAATCAGTATAGTATAGTCTAACATGGTTGGTACCAATAGATTCCTTAGGTTTTTCAGTTTCATATGATACCAGTATCTTCACTCTAGCTTTAAAACTGAGCCGCTACAACCTAAAAATCACAAGTTGTGTTAATGCGTTAAAGAAATATGTGGCGTTAAAATTAATTTGCGTTAATGTGTTATTATTGCATTAACTTTGACAGCCCTAATGTATTTATTTCTTAGTATTTAGATCCCACTTTTTCAGTCCTGATACCAATACAGATACCTGGGCTTTGGGTCGGCATCGGCCGATTCCGAGTACGTTCCAATACCAGGGTTAAATTAATCAGCTGTATGCCTCACTGTGTGGAAATGACTGGGATCATTCTTTCATGTGTAAGACAACATCAGGTTTGACTTAAACATTAAGTTCCTAACTTTGTAAAAACAAAATGTAACAAATAAATATATAGATATAAATTTACTGAATTGTTCTTTATTATTAAAATAATAAATTGCACACCAGTAACTTGGGAAAAAGAAATCTTCAAAATTAACAGGAAATACAATTTAGGTGTAAAAGAATTTAAATTCCAGTATATAATGTATATAAATTAGTATATAAACATACAACTGAATTGAATAGATCGGCCTCATAATCACCGATACCTGATCCAGCTATTTGAGTCAGCATCGGCCCGATATCCAATCCGGTATCGGTGCATCTGTAGTATTTAGAAACCCTAACTAGCATTTATAACAATATACATTTCTAATAATACATGCATAGTAATAATCGATGCATAATAATATATACAACTATATTTGTGTTGGTTATTTCAGTGCTAAATGTGGCTCATCTCCTTCAGAAGCAGTGCTATCAGTTTTCATATGTAAATGAAATTTGTATAATTCCACAGATGTTGTAAATGCTGGTTTTAAGGAGGAGAGCACACATGTGCACCCACATAGACACACTCAATTATACATGCTGGTTTTAAGGAAGAGAGCACACATATGCACCCACATAGACACACTCAATGATACATGCAACTGCATGAATGCACCAAAACACACATATTCACACACATGCAGAGTCAGGAGTAAAGATGGGGGCTGGTTGGAGGAGTGAGTATCAGGAGTTGTCAGAAGTAGGTCATTGGGTTGGAGCTGGAGAGAAACTGGGCCACAGGTTCACTTTCATTATGTAGCACACAGTCAAGCTCCTGCTGCTGCACTGCAGCATATGACTGGAGATCACACATGTTTCACTGGTACTTGGCCAGTGGCATCAGGTAAAAAATATCACTACACTGTAAGCATCTGGTTTCATTGCTATCTAACTGCCTTTGTTAAATTATTTTTGGGGTTCTAGTGTGAATAAAAGGTAGAAGAACATGAGTAGATGCATCTCATTTGAGTCAATCTCTCAACCCTTAACATCCGTGTGTGTGGAGGGTGGTATTAGAGATATCTCATTATGCTGGTGTTTTGTTGACTGTGGTTAAACCCTCTCTCTACCTCCTGTTGACTCACACATACAGATGTGAATGTTGGCTGAGTCTATTTCTGTGCTTTCATCTCTTGCAGAAAATCCTTCCCGTCGCAGCACGCTACCCTTGCATCCTTCGCTGCTGTCTATGTTTCGGTGAGTAATAGTTTGAGCCCACGCAAACACTTAACCCTGCTCATCCTGCCGTGAAGCGCCTAATGATACAGTAGAAGCGAAACACTGAGCGGAGTGATGTGATGGTGGGATTAGCCAAGATTAACTTTCCCGCATGGCTCTTCCCTCTTCGCCGTTTCTGCTCCGCTGTGTAAAAATCCACTCATCTCTAAAATGTCAACTTCTCAGGAGAAGAAAAGGACGTCGGTTTGCAGGCTAGCCGGCTAATTAGCTTGACAGCTGTACGGGAGCACATTGAACAGAACGCTGAAAACTCAACTGCAAATATCAGCTTCCATCAGATTAGATACTAAATATCAGGGTCCTCATTCTTCAACACCACTGCTGATAACACCCTGTCTTTACAGTCCTAGCTTTTTCACATTGTGTCTCTATGCTCCTGGTAGCTTAGCTGTCAATCAAATATGTACACCAGACTGCCTACTCAGAGGCTGAAGGAGCATTTATGTTATCTAAAGGCCTTTTCCCTACTTTCAATATCAATAAAATATGAATAATATGATGATAACAAACTAAAATATTAACAATACATTTAATAATCACCTCCAGTATATGAAAAAAAAAATACATTACATTTAAAGGAACAATGTGTAACATTGCGGGGGGTCAAACGGCAGTACTACATCTTCCGTGTCCGTCACGTGATGCCACTGGGCCCAAAAAGACTTTTTCCCACAGACTTACATTGGGAAAGAGACGTCTGTAACTCAGCGGATAATTTTTTTTGAGGTGAATCAACT